>CM019740.1:3583573-3783828 GCA_009761775.1 Ficus carica | reverse complement strand
GGAAACCCTTTAAATTCAGCAAACCAGCATTTTTCTCTTCCCCATCATTGGTTGGGCCATGTTTTTTGGGTGTTATTCCTTTAAAGCGCATGGACAGCAGAAGCCAGTTGGTATTCCTTTTTCTTCTGACCCTTGTTATGTGTTGGAATATAGAAAAAAGTCGTTTTACTAAATTATTTCGCTCCTCTCAACATGATTTATAAGTTCTTGCTTTGAATTTTGTTGGCTTTTGCATATAGGACTGTCTTAAGCGATGCATGGATCTTATAAAGAAGGGGCCTCCGTCTTTTTCTTTCCAGAGGGGACACGGAATGAGATGGAAAATAGGTGTTTTAAGTGAGATCATTGTGGATCCTTGTGAACCTGCAATAGTGTAGCCACAGTCCTGATTTGGTTGAGAACCATGAAAGGAAATGGAAGAAATTTGGTTAACGAATACTTTCTAGAGCCAATTACAGCCTAGTTTTCATCAGAAAATAAGAAAAAAAAAATGATTAAGACTAGTTTTAAATGTTATCAAACAGTATTCATGTTGATACATGATTTAGTAATTTGATAATCTTTGGAAAATTCCTAAGACAGGAAATACCTCGGCTGTTTTCCTTGGACCCGACAAAGGGATGGTAGAAGTGTACATAGATCTCTATTATTGAAAAAAAAGAAGTGTACAGTGTAGGAAAACTATTTATTGTGATGCTTTTCGGCTATACGAAATAACTAAAGGGATCATCTTCTGTACATTTTATAACTACTTTTGGACGAACGAGAAGAGGGTGCAGTGTTACAGAGATGTATGCATGGTTTTGAAATTTTCGTTATAATCTTGATGTTGATATGCAGAAAGGGGCCTTCAGCGTTGCAGCAAAGACTAAAGTGCCAGTAGTGCCGATCACCCTTATAGGAACTGGTAAAATTATGCCTGCAGGAATGGAGGGTATCTGAATTTTGGATCTGTCAAAGTCATAATTCACAAGCCCATAGAAGGAAGTGATCCGCAAGTGCTGTGCAATGAAAGTAGAAACATAATTGCAGATGGGCTCCAGCATCTCTCTGAGATATCTCCTCACACCTTTTTGTTGTTTTGTCTACAAGCTTTATAGTTGACCTCTGTCTAGAATAAAGTTTTATTACCGAAGGTGCGTACTGTTCATAAGGGCCTCTGCAGTAATTATTTCTTGCAATATCTTTCTTATGGCCATTTCTTTTTGCGGAAACCTTTTTTTTAGCCCAAAATGGGGAAATTCATCTGTTTTTTTTAAACTTTGAAAAAGAACTATTTGTCGATAGAAAGTACGTTGATAACAGAATTGATTGGACAATCACATTGTGTTAAACTTCTCTCGCTTTCAGCAATGTTCTTTTGGGTGGTTTTTTAGAGGGCTATGCTAAGAATCAGTGAATTAAGCAGAGGGCCATGCAAAGTGTCTTAGGAACAAATTCTCTGTCTCTCTATCGTTTACAATGTTTTCATTCTTTGTTGGATCATATTGTGCTTTAGTTGCAAGCATTATATTCTTGATCTCTTTATTTGGCATGGAATTTGCTTTTTCACTTATTGTTATCGATGATATTCTGTTTTGTTGAGGGTTCAATAACTATTTATGATTCTTGATTTCTGCAGTTCCATATGACGATTACTGAGTTGAAGCACCTAAAAGCGGGGAGGCAGAATGGCGCTCGACTCGTTCCTATCCAGTTGAGCAATTCTTTAGTAGTGGCAGAAACTGCCATATTCACTGATAATTTATGATGGGTAGGCATCTGCAAATAGCAACTGGCTTTTTCTGTAACTTTGCAATTTTCTTTTCCTTTATTAATAAATTTGAGTGGGGAATTTAGTGTAGGATGGACATTAGAAAGTGCCAACCTAGTTGGGATATTCTGTTAGTCATTCCCTCTCATTATTTGTCTCCGTACATAGGATCATACAAGGCAGTCACTACTGGTTGACTGGTCTGTCTTTTTTTTTTTTTCCCACAAATAGCTGTGCATAAAACACCCTTTCTTTTAACTGGTTTCAGATTCACACTAATTCCATGACCAGAGATGTTAGTTTGTCGTTCCCCTACTTTTTTCCTTTAATCTTGCTTTGCTTGCTTAATAAGCAATCTGATGTGTTCTCGAATTTTGATCTTCCTCATGCTATCATGCTTCAGACAACTGAAGTGATGTTTGAGAAGTCTTTACTTGTCTCTAGAAAAAAATTTTGATTTAAAAAAAAAAAAAAAAAAAAAAAGAGAAAACAGGCTTTGCCATTCCCAGGTACAATGTAGAAATGCTTGCCTTTAGGCTGAAGAATGTCATTCAACAGAAGCAGTAAGGGGGCATGCTAACTGCACTCGTGGGTGGTGCAAGTGCAGGATCTAAGCTCGCTCATTTCCCACAACAGGGCCCCACATAATTCAACAGTTTAGATCATGCACTCGCGCTACTGTAAGTACATTTAACGTTGCTCCATTCCTCGAGCAGTATATTAAGGCATATGTCGTAATGATTTCGAGGTTAGTTGCTAAATATCTTGAGACAATTTAGTCTGAGCTGTCATCTTTGCACCAAAAAAAAAAAAAGAAAAAAAAAAAATCTTTCAGAGTGAGCGTTCTAATAAGTTTTGCTTATTATTCAAGGTAAATTGCTTGTTTGATCTATAATTTTTTTTTTTAAAACAAAGCTGCAATTGGTCCCCAACCGTTAAATTGTGTTATGCACAAAGTTTAGCTACTCGGGCTCGGGCTATATGAACATGTAAAATTTTGGAAATATAAGGCCACTAGAGTCTCTCCTCCATACTCTCAAAATATATTACCATCCATAGAAAGCTCTACACTGCGACGTTTCTGGTTACTTTGAACTTCGCTCTCTTGATTATGGGTGGGGCTGGCATCTCTCTTCATGAAGTGAAATCCCATTATGTACCTATACTCTCCACTTCCAAGGCAGCGTGGGCAGTATCCGAGACCACTTCCACCGCAAGTCCTGCACCTGCAAGTGCGGTTGAAGGAAGTTGATTTGAAGTACTAAAAAACTCGAAAAAGTTTAAAATATGAAGTCTTGATGGTTCAAAACTATGTCTTGTTGGTATGACATTTTTCCATATTCCAAGACAGAATCCTCCGAATTCTAAATTGCTCCGAATCCGAAACAAATCGTAAGAGAGATCAATGTTTTACCATTTTGGCCATTCCCCTTTCGGGAGCATCTCTAAATGAGTACAATTTGTTCTCCCTGCAAAAGAACATGTTTTGTCGGGTAAACGAAATGAGGTGAAGAAGTGAGAGAAACTGCCCTTCGCACACTCTGAACTCCGGCATCTCGTCAAAGGGCAGGACAGGAAAATTATAGACCTTTTCCTAGAAATTTGAATATGTCATGTACGTTAAAACCTCCTAATTAGTTCTGAATGAAGGTCAGTGTACTATATGCAAGAAGGAACATCTCTTAATCTCTACTAGGCCAAAAGCACAAAGATGGCAATATCATCTTTAGGAAAGGCATGTCTCCAAGATCGTAAGATGCACGCTTTTGGATATGGTTTTAGCATAGTTTTAGTTTTGAAATGACAAGCAACACGAAATGAGAGTGAGAAATAAAAAGAGAGACCTCTTCCATGACAATCATGGCAATCTATCCTTCCACTTCCCGCACAGACTACACAAGGTGGATCTGGTTTTCTTCTTTCTTTTTTTATGAACGTTTGACTGCCAAAGTAAAGGACTTCAAAAAGTTACAAAAGCACGAAAAATGTTCTTTAGTAGCAGTAAAATGAAAATTTTAAGTTCAAGTTGATTGACTTTTCAAAAAGTAATTATAATTTTTTTATTGACTTTTCATAAAAAAAAAAAAACAAAAATTGATATGAAAACTTAAGTTTGGACTTAGAAGCCAAACAAGAGCTAAATTTCTATACCGGGAGAGAGCATGTCTTGGTTTCAAAGGTCAATCTCAAAAGGTTGATTTTTTTTTTTTTAAGATAAAAAAAAAAAAAAAGAGGAAACATAATCCAGAGTTTCATATTACAAATACAACAGTTCTATTTTTTGTGCGTATTCACTAAGTTTTTGAAATGAATGCTAATGCATGGAGATTCATATCGGGATACTATGCTCATAACAGATTGGAATTATGGAGGAAGCCAACTTCCAAACGAAAAAAGCTACATATAGACGACGGACACAAACACACACACACACACACACCAGAGGTATGGTGCTAGATTGTAGCCTATTGGTAACTAAATCTATCTCAAAGACAAAGCATCAAAGAATAAAAATGAAGAAGGGATTTAAAAGCACTCGAAGGGCCAACTTCCAATTGAGCCTTACATGATGATACAACAGAATGTCTAAAATTGGTTTTCATTTTGTGTAAGCTTCTTGTTATCATTTCTGGCACATGATCTTTGAGATAGTATAAGGTTATCAAAAGAGATGTGCGAGGAAGTTTCCTTTTAAGGCTCAAACTTGAACAGTAACCCAAATCACTACTTTCTACTTCATCGCTTTTGTTATGAGATGCATGCAGCGGGGCGAGCAAACTAAGTGTTCATCAGCTATGCTTTACTTAGACCTCTGAGTGGATAAAAAACTATTGGCTTTTCAAAGCTCGCATAAATGAATGCCTCGTAATTGTAATTGGAGAAAACTCAATGAGGCACCTTATGGAAAGTGAGAAATCAGTGAGGGGAGATAAAGTAAGAAACTTTTATTTTTTTTTTATTTTTAAATGACAAACTTCCTTTTGTTGATCATGACATCAATGCAAAGAAGAGAGGGCAACCAGTCCTCAAGAAAGCTAAAAAGTAGAAACAGAAAACAAAGAAAGAAAAGTATGAAACTAACACTAATATGTGAGCATCTAGTCGAATAAACACTGGCACATAGAAGAAAAGGAACTATAGTTGGGAAGTTCAAACAAAATAAAGAACGGAAAGATTCAATGTTCCCCTTTAGAGAAATTACCTAAATAACCACCTTTTTTTAATCAATTGACCAGCATGACACAAATTCTTAATTCTTAATCAACATGACACAAATTGTTCTCAACTTTAATATAATTTTGTGTCATGTTAGTCTAGTGTTAAGTTTTTGTGTCATGTTCGTGCAATAATCTTTAAATTTGTGTTATTTTGGTGTTTTCCCCATGTCTTTATTGCTTCTAGAGATTTTAGACGTTTTCTTTGATACCAAACGACAGTAACTGAAAAAGAAAAAGAAAGAACATAAATGACAAAGAGGATATTAAGCAAATAGTGGAAACAAACCAAACAGAGAAAACAAGAAGGTTAACTTGCCTCAGTGCGGACGACCCAAGAGGGCTTACTGAATGAAAGGTGCGGCTTTGTGTTCGTACTCCGAGGATGATTAGTTGAGCACCGTTAAGGCTTGTGGCTTCACATCGAACTACTGTAGATAAGCTCAGCATTCTTACCGCCATTATCACCATACTCCTATCCGTATGCAAGGTATGAAACCTCAAGTGAACTCAGCTATGGACCCCGGAAGAGGTTAAAATGGGGATTTTTTTTTCACTTCCAAAGAAAAGGAAAGAGATGCTAAAACTGGAAATGAAAAAAAAAAAAAATGACAAAATGTTATTTCCGCAGTTAAGAATTTCTGTTCGTGCAACAATAATGGCTCAGCTTTCATATCCATTTATGTCCTGTATTTGAAGACAAAAACTAAATATTTCTCTGGGAGTGGATAATCATTCTTTTGGTTAGTAAAAGAATGACTATTACTAGTTGGTTTCTAGGTGTTAATCATGACAGTTTTCATTAAAAAACGAATGAAGAGAATGGAACTATTGACATAAAGTCGGAGGCATTTAATCAAACAGTTAGCGTGCACGACTTGACTTGAACACAACCAAGAAGTAGTAAGTAGCTGAACAAAAACTAGACATGGGGTTCTCTAAGCAACAATTTGGACGTAACATATATATACATACATATAAATATATAATATATATACACACACACAATTAGTATGCTTGAAACAAAGTTGGCTGAATAAAAACATTACCAACCGCAAATGAAATCGGTTGGGGAGGTTCTTTCAGTTAGCTTTGTAAGTGAAGTTGGTTTTTTCGTTTTTGTTTTTTTTAATAATTATATTTATTATAATTTATGGGACGCACGGGTGTTTTTGAAACAAATTTTTTTGGTACTTACGAGAACGAGTTACACTTGGGGAAAACATAGGATCGGAGGTGGGCTTTTCTCGGTTGATAAACGAGGGAACTTCTCACACACCTCATATAAACCGTTCATTGTCAATAAAACGACAAGAAAAAAATTGGATAAAAAATAATTTGCATAAAACTCTATCACCAAATATTCAACAGATTGAATTTACTTCCCTTCTTTTAAAAGAGAAGTGAAAAATGTTTATTTATTTATTATTTTTTTAAAAAAATTACCTAACTAACTATCTTCTTCTTCTTCTTTTTTTTTTTTTTTTTTTTTCTTTCCTTTCTATTAACCAAGATAGTACAAATTCTCCACTCTTGATTAACATGACATAAATTTTAGCTAATTTTAGTTTAATTTTTTTATCATATTGGTTTATTGTTAACTTTTGTGTCATGTTGATACAATGATCTTTAAATTTGTGTCATCTTTTCCTTTTATTATTTTTTTTTTCAAGAAAGTTAAAAATGTTTCTAAAGAAACAGCTTAACCTGATTCTTGAACTTTTTGAGTCATCATGAACCCATCACAAAATTTGACTTGCAAAGGTAAAAAGGTTTGTAAACCACGTATTTGTCCTGTTTGTAATAAATTCTAAGACATGTTCACTGAATTCGAGAATCCATTTAATCCGCTCAATTCAGTTCAATTCGACTTGATTAAAAATCGAAGATATTGGTAATGGATTGAGAGTTTACCAATCCAAAAGCTACCGATTGAATTACAAATCTTCAACCATGTGTAACCCGTGAATCCTAAATTTTCATATATACAATTTAAATATATATATATATATATTTTTTTTTTCCTAAGATATTTTTGATAAATTAATATATATGTTGAAGTTTGAATATACATACACTACCAAACTCCTAGTTCTATTGTGCGGCTCATAATTTTTTTTTTCCTTTTTGATTTTGAGTTTAATTTATGATGTTTGTTGTAATGGATTGTTATGCTAAAATTTAGTTCAAGATCAAACACTTGATTTGATTATGTTGTTATTTTGTTGAAATATCTTATGCACTAATACAGAATGTGGATACCACGACGGTTTTTAACCGTCGTGGTAAATTTCCACGATGGTTTTCTAACCGCCGTGGAATCCAAGGTCGTGGAATCTTTTCAGATTCCACGACGGTTTTTTACCCGTCGTGGAATGAGCAAAAATAGGGCCTAAAAGTGGATATTTAAGAACATACTACGACGGTTCTGAGAAAAAAACCGTCGTGGTAGCGGACCTATCACTACGGTTTTCCTTCGAAATCGTCGTGGTAGGCGGACCCTACCACGACGGTTTTTTTGAAAACCAAATCAACACTTTTTCCGAAAAATTCCTAAATCCGTGTGTTACCCAAGCAATTTTAAAGCAATATAAATCACAACCACAATCAACAATCACCAAAATGTAGGGGACGGATTTTGGACATTTTAGACGGAATATTTTGGATTTTGGACATTTTGGACGGAAAATTCACAATCAACAACCATAATCAACAAAATCAACATTTTGGACGGAAAATTCCCAAATCAACATTTTGGATGGAATATTTTGGATTTTGGACATTTTGGACGGAAAATTCACAATCAACAACCATAATCAACAAAATCAACATTTGGATGGAAAATTCCCAAATCCGTGTCTTACCCAAGCAAGATATATTTCAACTTACTGGATTGTCGAGCGTGGGTACGGGCGGAATGGTAGAGAATGTAGAGGACGGAGGAATGGCGGTGAGAGAGAGAGGGAAAAAGGCTCGGAGTTAGAGAGAGAGAGAGGAATGGCGGCGAGAATGTCGAGACGGAGCGGAGAGAGATAAAAGGGAGAATGGGCGGCTTTGGGTTTGGAGTTAGAGTTTGTATTAGAGAGTGAAAAAGGCTCGGAATGTAATGGGGTGGAAAAGAGGGTATTTTTTTGGGTTTTAATATACGCTCCAAAAAGTTGAACAATTTCAAAAATTTTCAAAATTCCCGCCTTTATACCTACCACGACGGTTTTTCCCAAAAACCGTCGTGGTAGGGTGAGAAATTAAAAAAAAAATTTTTTGACCTACAAAAAACAAAATTTTGACCTACCACGACGGTTTTTGAGAAAAATCGTCGTGGTAGGGTGAGAAATTCAAAAGACAAAATTTTTAGAAAAATTCCCTCTTTTGTACCAACCACGACGGTTCATGCTTCCACGACGGTTTTAGAAACCGTGTTCCGTCCCGTGTTTTTGCCTAACTTTTCGCGACCATTTTTTAAAAACGGTCGTGAAAGCTCCGTCCTGAAATCCGCATTTTGTAGTAGTGATGTTTAGTATGCTTATTTTAGTTTTTAGAGTCCACTGATTGAATTCGTGAATCCCAATCCGTAAAATCCGATAGTTACCGTTGGATTAGATTGAGAGTCTAATGGATTGGTAATCGATTGGGAAAATGGATTTCTCAATCTGAAGGTTATGGATTAGACTACGGATTAAGTTCTAATCCTTCTGATCCGATCCTTGCAGATCCCTGGTATACTAATATGTTTAGCACTGCAACCACACTCAGATGAACTAAAGCTGGAAGAGCAAAGGTTACATATATATAAAAATATATATATATATGTGTACGCGCGCGCGCATATATATATATATGTATATTTATATATTTTTCCCCAAAGTAAACACGGTCTGATACGCCCTACCATCAAATATCTCATGGTAATTTCGACGCCTTCCATAGAGTCCTCATTTGCAGCATGATTGATAGTATCCATTTGCAATGACTGATGATGCACTGTTGAATCACTTCTTTCTTCTCTAGGAAATGAATGCCAAATCACTTATAAAGTCACTAATTTAAGTGACAAAATATTCTTATTTAACTGAATGTTAACACATTGGAGGGAAATATAAAATAGCTCACAAGCATCAAGCCCTCGAAATCTCATTCTCCTCATGCGCTCATTTCTAGAAAGCTTGACAATTCCACTTGTTTCATAGAGTGCTGGATTTAGTTATTTATTTATTTATTTTTGTGGGTTTCAACATTATCAGACCTAAATGGAAATAGAAAACAATATTCCCAAATCAAACTTAAGAACATAAATATACCTTAGAATAAGTTAAGATAAGAAGGAAACAAAAAAATCCATTGATCAAATAACTGGCAAGAGCAAAACAGAACTTGAATTGTCAATATTCAGCAGAGCTACAGAAAACCGAATTTAATGTGAACCAGAACAATATGCAAAATAGTCTTGTAGATATTTGGTCAACTGTCAAGAATTAAAAGTCAAGTTTATGGCCGATGTTTACATGTAAGGAATCGCTACATGGGCCTGTCAAAAAACCATTAGCAATTAGCACAGAGACCATCAAAATTAGGAGCTCCATCAAACACACCAAATATCAAGTCATTGTGCTAGAACATCCAGTTGATCATTAACATTTGATCAGATACTGAAGGCAAAAATGGCTTCATCAAGCCAAACAGATCGTAATAAATCTTATGAGCCCTATGACTCATACCTGACTGTTTTCGTGCTGAAAGCTTTCGATGGAAAGGGATAAACCATCAACCGCGTCCAACCATCCAAACTTCTCACTATGAAATGAGGAAACGGTGTTTTCGTCTATAAAAGACGGTCATTTTGAGGAAGCTGAAAATCGCTCAATTGGCTCTTGCCATACAGAGGCATCTATCAAAGAATTAAAATACCTTTCTCATTGTCAACGCACTCAAAATCTCTCAAGTATGAAGGAAATGCTTCTTCCTACAGAGCTTGAGAGTGCATTCTTATTACAAGTGATGTTTGATTGTTCTTCTTATCATCAAACCTAAACAATAATGGAATTTCAAAGAAAATCGAAACTAAAAAACGCAGCAAGTGACGCTGCAAAAACTGAGTCAATAAATATCAATGCTATTGTTGCCACTAACTGATCAATAATGCCGATCATTACTCTCCTTAAATGATAATAATAGTCATAGTATTCTGAAGAAGTCAAGCTTCAACTGCTTAAATTCAACTAACAGGAAAGGAAAAGAAAAGAAAAGAAAAGAAAAAAAAAAAACATTTCTTGAGACTGGAGCATCAAGCTGGTACTCGAATAGATGAAAGCTTGGGAACTGGTGTTGCTATATTCCTCTGTATTTTCTGCTTGATGCCACAAACTCTTTTTTTTTTTTTACCCCAACCTATTGAATTATTATTCATTTTTTCCACGTAGTTTAATTGATCTATATATCTATCTAACTTTAATATATAATGTTGGAGAATGAGGAGTAGAGTAAGAACAATGGAGGCAAAGAAAACTTAAAACAAAAATAGGTTTGAGGCGTATTGAAAATACTTTCTTTTAAGGTTTATTTACCCTCACTACTAAGTTTGCTAAAGATTTCAATGGACAATTACCCCCAAGATACTAACAACCCCTTGAATACAATATCTAACAATATTATTGTATTCCAGAACAAAAATATAAAATCTGTAAATTTCTGGAGTTTTTACCAGCACAAAGGTGCCTTTTCATGAACCGTCACAACCATGGTAATCCATGTAACCTTTTCCAAGAGGTGCCTATTCATTGTAAACACATCTATTTTTGTATCCATTCAATTATCATAACTAATATATCAATTATTGATAATAATTCAGTTTTGTATGAAAATATACAACTAATAGACACAATGGTTCGAAACAACTCAAAAGATAAATTCAGAACATCTCATATCAGGACGTATTGCGTAGTTGTGTGCCTGACTGGCACGACCGCGCGGCCCTCTTGGCCCGAACAGAGCACACCCGCGTGCCTGTGTGGTACGGCCACAATCCTCTCTCAGCCCTCGCAGCCTTTTCGACCCTCTCGGCCCTATTGTGTCTTTTGATCTTATGTCAAATGAGAGACATTTTACAATCTCTCTTACAATCCCCCACTAGATTGTAATATTTCTTCCAGAATCAACAATAATATACTCATACATACAAGAAAGTATCTTTCAATTTTAACCTTCAATGAGTGAAAATACTTCAAAGTACTCACAAGACAATAGTGTGCTTAGCATTAAACTTTGTCTATTAAGTAAATATTGGAAACATATCACATGAGCTATTCTAGATTTCAAAATATGTTCCAATTATTTAGCACTATTATGGCTTTGTGCTCTATCTTAAATTCATGAACATTTACAAGACTAAACCATGTTCTTGTTAGAAACAACACCATTTCTTATGTTCACTTAGGTGAAGTTTCAAATCATGTCTCTAGCTACTTTACGACTTGAACTTCATTATGAGTATACAGTCACCCTCAACCACGTAGCTACTTGCATCGAACATCCTGAAGGGGACTAATAAAATTTTGGTGCTTACTGGTCACCTAACAATGATTTGTTCTTACCCATTTAAATATGGAATCGCAGTACAACTATTATATAGTTAGGTTACCATCACAGGTGACTCTTTCAAAGAAAAGTTTCAGTACCATTCCACTAGATGTTTTCTTGACTAAGTCTCTTGAAAGACCTTTTGTCAAGGGATCCGCTAGGTTCTTATTTATCCTGACGTAAACAACATTAATAACACCATCCGTTATTAATTGTTTCACATATTCATGTCTCAAGTTAATATGTCTAGACTTTCCATTATACACTTTATTATAGGCTCGAGACAATGTAGCTTCACTTTCACAGTATAAAGAAATAGATGGCATCGGTTGTGGCCATAACCCAATCTCAAATAATAGATTTCTTAGCCATTCTGCTTCTTTGCCCGCCACTGCTGGTGCTATAAACTCACTACATTGTTGAGTGAGTTATGCAAGTCTGTTTCTTAGATGCCCAAGATACAACTCCTCCACCAATAGCTAATTTCCATCCCGATGTGGATTTGTTATCACTCGCACTAGTTATCTAATTCGCATCAAAGTACCCTTCAAGTACTGCTGCATAATCATTGTAAAATAAACTCATATCAATGGTTCTTTTAAGATAACCAAGTATCCTTCCAATAGCATTCCAATGCTCAATATTTGGGTTACTCGTTAACCTTAACATTTTACATACTGCATATGCTATGTCAGGTCTTGTACAATGTATAGCATACATCAGGCTGCTAATCGCACTAGCATAATCTAGTTGTGCTACTGTTCGGCCTGAATTTTCTAGTAATTTAATACTAGAATCATATGGGGTATTAACTTCTTTAAACTTCAAATGATTGAATTTAAGAAGCACTTTCTCAACATAATGAGATTGACACAACGGAGTAACCCACATTACGCTTTCTAACCTTTACACCCAAGATAGTATCTATCTTATCAAGATCTTTCATCTTAAATTGTGAAGTTAGATACCTCTTAGTATCATTTATCCCTTACATGTTTGTTCCATAGATAAGCAAGTCATCAACATACAAACACAATATCACAACAACACAAATTCATTTGTAAATTTATAATATATACATTTATTGGCATTTTATGCTTAAAACCATGAGACAAATAACAGAATCAAACGTCCCATGTCATTGTTTTGGTGCTTGCTTTAATCCTAAAGTAACTTGACTAACTTGCAAACATTTTTCTCAGTGTCCTCCAGGCAATACAATCCTTCAGGTTGTTCCATATAGGTTTCTTCAGTCTAGATTTACAGTTAGAAAAGCCAGTCTTTACATTCATTTGGTGCAATACAAATTATGTTTGAAGACAATTGCAAATAGCACTATAGTAGATGTTAGTCTAGCTGACCGAAGCATATGTATCGAAATAGTCTATACAATGTTTTGTATTTAAAAATCATTGGCTACCAATCTAGCCTTGAACGTTGTATAGATCCATCGATATTGTACTTTCGTCGAAATACCTATTTTTGCGTATCGGGATTTTGATCCCAGGAGGGAGATTAACCAAAATCCATGTTTGATTAGAAATTATTGAATCCATTTCAATCATTAATTTATAGTCCTCCTCTCAAAAGGAAGTATCTCTAGATGATGTGACTTCACTAAATGTCTTAAAATCATTCTTCAACATTTGACAACAATAATATTTTATTTAGTATATTATTTCTATCTCCTTCAAACCAAGAAGGTTAAAGCTTGAGATGAAATAAAATCCGTTGTTAAGCCTTTCTCTTTTTATTTCACGTTGACTTATCCTTAGTTCAAAAGAATGTCATATACTATTTCCTTTTGTTATGAGTGGAGGTACCAGGAGCAAAGGTCACTGGTTGATCAATATTAGATGTCTAATTCAATAGAAAAATTAAAGACTAAATTTATTTTCAATGAATTTAACATCTCTTGATTTCACAATTATATTAGAATCTAGAGTCAATAATCTACATGCCTTGAAATGTTCCAGCATATCCTACAAAAACACTTTTAATTCCTCTTGCACCTAATTTTGATGATTTAAGGTCACTGCATTTTATAGAAGCTAATAGTCCCACACCCTTAAATACATCAAGTTTGGTTTTCTTCCTTTCCATATTTCATATGGAGGAACATGTATTTTCATAGAAGTTACCCTATTATGAACATGACTAGCAGGAAGTAAAGCTCTCCCTTTAATTAATTATTTGGCAATTTACATTAAGAAGCATAGATTTAATCATATTCGTAAAAATTCTATTCTTTTTTTCAGCCAAACCATTTTGTTGAAGAGTAAATGAGGCTGACTTTTGGTGAATAATACCATGCTCTTTGTAGAAGGCATCAAACTCATTTGAAAAATATTCACCACCTCTATCACTTCGAACCATTTTGATCTTTCTATCTTTTTGGTTCTCAACCTCAGCCTTGAAAAGTTTAAGCTTATCAAAGGCTTCATTTTTTTGTTCTAATGTATACATAAGTGTATCTAGAACAATTATTGATAAAAATGATAAAGTATATTTTCCCTCATCTAGTCAAAATACCATTATACTCATAAATATCGGTGTGAATTATATCCAATATTTGAGTATTTCGTTCAGCTTTAGGAAAAGGTTTTTTAGTTTTTTTTTGCTTATACGTAATATCACACTTATCATGTTTTAAATCTTGCAATTAATCAACCATGTTTAGACATGTATTTCAAAGATCTAAAGTTTAAGTGTGCTAACCGAGTAGGTCAACATCAAAAGAGTCAACAATATAAACATAATTCCATATATTTTATTAGTAATGAATACTTAGCTTGGACATGCCCTCACTAGATAGCCTTTTGTTACAAAAACCCTATTCTTAGATACAATACATGTATTGCACTCAAGTACAACCTTAAGCCCATTATTACACATAAGACTAGTAGATACAAGATTCTTTCTAATATTAGGAACATGGAAGATATTGTTCAAAGTCATTTTCTTCCCGGACAAAAAAAGTTACTGTCAACCATTCCTTTCCGACAACCACCACTGCATTATAATTCCCCATGAGAACCGTTTTGTCCTTTCCTTTTCCATTTGATATGATAGAGAACCATTTTCTTGTCATTACAAACATGATGTGGCACTGGGAATCGAGCCACAAATCGCATGATATCGTTGCAGCCATGTAGGTTTATGTAATCATGCCAATTTCAATCTCCGAGATCATAGCAAAATCTCTTCGATTTTGGTCTTAACACATTGACTTGTTTGATGTTAACTTCTTCCTTTTTATTCTACATCTGCAATCATTTTGGCAATGACCTTTCTTTTTACAAAAGAAGCATTTTCTGAAAACTTCTTGTGGTCGTTACCAGATTTCTTGAAACATCTTGTCTTTGTTACTTGAAGTTCTTTTGAAACTTACTTGCTTTGGCAACATGAACTTTAGAGGAATTCACAATCTTATTCTTGGGATCACGTGACTTACTCTCTTCTTGATCCTCAAATCTTTTGTAATTACTCTAAAGTTATGTCATCTCTCCTATGAAGGAGTTTCTTTCTATAATTCCATTTTTGGGTAATTTAGAAATAATTAGCCCGCATTTTAAATAATTCAGAAATTTCTACTTTCACTTCTTGAAGCTTGGTAACAATAAATTGCAATTTATGTATTTGATTAAGGACGGACTTGGTGTCCAACCATGACAAACCCAAGATATTTCAAGATGAGAAATTTGTCCCGTACCTTTATTTCTCAGTTTTGTACTGTAATCAAGAGCATTCCATATCTCTACCGGAGACTCATTGAATTATAGAGATCATAGAACTATAGCGAAAGTAGGTTAGAATGTGACCCTGATAAATGCACAAAATCACATTTTGTTCATATAATTTATTAGATAATTTATGTTTTAATGTGTATTTCCATAATTTTAATTCATAATATTTTATTTTAAAAGTATTTAATATTTTATTTATTTTGATTGATTTTATTTTATTTTCCTTTCTTTTCCTCTCCTTTCTCCGCAGGTATCGCCAGCTGTGGCTCAACCCTGCGCGCCACCTCTCCAGCCACGTGAAACCAACCCTTAACTCCAGCCCCAGCTGCCAGTCAGGCCCGCGTGATCCAAGCCTGCGCGAAATTCCCTTCAGCTGCCAGCCCAGCTCCTCCTCCAGCTGGCCCAGCGCAAGTTTCGAGTCGTGACTCCAGCCCATCCCACGTGAAGCAGTCAACTCCAGCTGCAGCTCCACTTCAGGCCGTGACTCCAGCAGATCTCTCTCCCTCTGTTTGCGTAAAATAAGCCCAGATGTGAGCTTTGGGCCAACTCCAACCACACAAATCTTGGCCCGCAATCATTGCCCATATTCCCAGCTAATTGTCGAGTGTGGTCCAACCAATAGTCAATCATTTGAGGCTGATTTTGTGGGCTGAAATCTCTCCATTGCCACTGGACATTACAGCCTATAAAACCAAGTCTTTGCAGCAAGCTTGGTCGTTTTTGATCAACATTTTTTGGCTGAGTTTGTAGTAGTGTTTTTTTTCTCTTATTCTTGCAATTTTCATCTCATGTTTTCTTGTTAGAATTTTGTGAGATGAATTGCAAGTTAGGCTAGAGTTCTTGGGTGAGACTAGAGATGATCTTATATGTGTAGTGAACTTATTTGGGTTTTGATTCTCCAATGGTTTGTAATGTTCATACATTTGAGTAAATAATTTTTCTTCCATCTTATTTCTCCTTCATATCAATATATTTTGTTGTCAACTTTTATATAAATTTAGTCAAGCTCTTTTTATGTAATTGTTGCACGATATGGTATATTGATAGCATTATTTTATAAGTAGTCTTTTACTGTAATATTGCTTATGGTATATTGTCGCTTTTGGATTTCTTATAAGATAAGTTTTGTTAGTTCTTCATGTAAGAATTTTATTTACTCAAATGAATTTTAATTTACAAGTTTCTCAAATCTTTATTTTCCGATTGATTGTTTGGGATGTGAAACTTTCAATTGAGTTGTTTTACGAATTAAAATCCAAATAGGTAAACGAAACATATAGGGGATTCTCGAAATCTTACCACTTTTGATTATTGAATTTTTCTCCATTTCGAATTACGTTGTCTTTAAAATTGCTTCAAAATCACAAAAATACTTCTTCATTTTCTCTCTTTGTTTACTTATTTCTCTGACGCTTCTGTTCCACTAATCTTTTCTTGTTTGTTTTTATCACCTACTCGTAGGATCGACCGTCCTAATTGTGCTGCAATCGACCGCTTGTTTTTGTACACATTTGGGCGTAATCAAATTTTGGCGCTGTTGCCGGGGAGGTGTCAAGAAGCAAGATTAATCAGTAAATATTTTGCCAAGAGGTAAGTAATTTTATTTTATTTTTATTTTTATTTTTTATTTTCTTTATTATTTTTACGTTTTAAAAAAAAAAATTTGTGTTTAAGTTTGTATAGTTCACCGGTTCTTTTGGTTATTAGTTAGATTGCATTTGTTAGGTTTCTCTTTGTAGGTTAGATCCTCTTAGTGTGTGTGTATATATATATATATTTAATTACTTTATCTATTTATTTATATATATATTTTATTCTTCTTTATTTATTTTTTTTTAGCACGTTAGTTAGTTTTTGTAGTATTGTTACTTTAATTTTGTCCATTGTCAGTTTTTGATTTTCTTTGTAGTAAATTTTCTTGTGGTCTGTCTTTTTCTTTACTATTGTTATTAGTTTCCGTTTTTGTAATTCTATTATTATTATTAATTTTTTTTTTTTTACCATTTGTCAGTTCTTTTAATTTATTGATTTCATATATTTATATATATATATATATTTTCATTTTTTTTCCGATTAATTAAATATTTTTTTACTGTTTATTTGTTTCCGCCTATTATTATTATTATTATTATTATTATTATTATTAATAATGCTAATTAGTTTCGTAGTATCTTTTTTATTTATTTATTTTTTTTATTTTTATCAATTTGCTAGTCTTTTAATTTATTTATATTTATTTTTCTTCCTTCTGTTTTTGTTTTTGTTGATTTCTTAATTTCCATTTTATAGCTTGTTTTAAGTCTTTGTAATATATATATATATATATATATATATTTTTTTATAGGTTTTAACTGTTTTGGTTACTAATTTAGTGTTAATAAATTAGGACTCATAATTTGTGTAACCTTAGGTTTTAGTATAGCATTAACTTAGGATACTAATATCTAACATCTAACATTTCATAAAATACGCCATAAAATTTAAAATTTTGCAAGCAATTGTATGGAAACGTTGGAAAGTACGAACTAAAGAGTTCTGTCTAGGAGGTTGGTTTTTAAGGAGGCCTCGCCCCACCAATCTTTCCTGGGAGCATTCTTAGGGATTGCGATTCTCGGTTTTACATATTGTTGTTTTTGTAAAAGTTTTCTTTGTTTAAAATTTAAAAAAAAAAAAAAAAAAAACGCTTAAGGTGAATGAATCGTTATAGAAACGAACTAGGGGGATTCGCAAGAAGACCTGAAGACCCTAGTGAAGTTTCTTCTTCTACGTCTAGCCTTCCTCCATCTCCAAACGCTTTAGCAATTCCAAATCCTTTTGCGATGGCTCAAAACGAGGAGGTCCAACAAAAGACGTTGAACGACTACCTTCACCCTACGCGTACGGCCACACCATCATGCATAATGTTTCCACCTAATTTGCCGAATTTGGATTTCAAGCCGGGAATGATTCAACTTTTGCCAACCTTTCATGGGTTAGAAAGCGAAAATCCGTACGTGCACATTCGAGAGTTTGACGAGGTGGTGGCCACTTTCCACAACCGAGCTGAGGCTGCAGATTCTGTGCGATTAAAATTTTTCCCCTTCTCTCTGAAGGACAAAGCCAAAAGCTGGTTGTATTCTTTGCGACCTAGGTCTATTGGAACATGGGAAGAGATGACAACTGCATTCTTCAACAAGTATTTCCCACACTATAAGACTAATGGTCTTAAACGACAGATCTCGACCTTTACTCAGAAGGACAATGAAACTCTCTATCAAGTCTGGGAGCGGTTTAAAGATCTGTTGAATCAATGTCCCCACCATGGTTACGAGAGTTGGCGCCTCGTCAGTTATTTCTACGAAGGACTCATAATCCAAGAGCGTCAATTTGTGGAGATGATGTGCAATGGTGAGTTTCTCCAGAAGGATCCCGAAGAGGCTTTCGAGTATCTCAACGAGCTAGCCGAGAAAGCCCACACATGGACTGGACCAAGTGCTACTGACAGCACTAGTCGTTTCCGACCTGCTGGAGTCTACCAACTAAGGGAAGAGGATAACCTCAAGGCCCAAATCGAGTCTTTGACACGACAGATTGAGGCCCTCAAAACCAAGGAAGGAAGAGGAATCCACATGGTCGCAAGGACAGAGTCACAAGAGCCATGCTTCGTTTGTGGAGGGGTGGAACATTTAGCTAAGGATTGCCTTGTTTATAGTGAAATGAGAGGGAGTAACGAGGAGCAATGTAATGCCTTAGGGGCATACAACAAGCCTTTCTCTAACACGTACAATCCTGGCTGGAGGAACCATCCGAACTTCAGTTGGAGAGATTCCAATCAAACTCAACCATCAGGTGGACAATGGAGAACGGAGCAACAGCCACAACCACCAAAGGCAAATTCTGCACCTCAGTATCATGCACAACCGCCGAAGAATTCTCTCGAGAATACCTTGCAATCTTTCATGGAGGCACAGACTAGGATGAACCAAAAGTTCGAATCACTTTTCACGCAAATGGTGGAAGAAAGTAAAGAGATGAAGCGCCAGATCACAAAGCTGACTGGTGCCTGGGCTATTCAAGAACGAGGCAAGTTTCCTTCCCAAGCCCAATCCAACCTCACGGGGCAATACATGGCACAAACCTCCAACTCTAAAGGGCGAAACATTAAGGAGGTCAATGCCATCACCACTCGTAGTGGCAAGATTTTGGATGAACCATCAAGAACTACTGTCACTTCAAGTAGTTGAGAAATCGCCCCCAAGAAAGATGAACCAACTGAACTTCCAGTAAAGGTGCCTTTCCCCCAAGCTCTGCGATCTGCTGGGAAAGTGCTGGACAGTCAAAGTGAGATCATAGAGCATTTGACTCAAGTGAAGATTAATCTTCCTTCGCTTCATGTGATTAAACAAGTGCCGGCTTATGCCAAAGTCATCAAGGATCTGTGCACCGTCAAAAGGAAGCACCACGTTAAGAAGACCGCCTTCTTGACGGAACAAGTGAGTGCGGTGATCGAGCAGAAGGCGCCGCCCAAGTACAAAGATCCTGGTTGTCCCACCATCTCGTGCCAAATTGGGACTCAGGAATTCGGCCAAGCTTTGCTCGACCTTGGAGCGAGTGTCAATCTCATGCCTTACTCTATCTACTCGCAACTTGGTCTAGTAGAGATTAAGCCCACATCTGTGGTTTTGCAACTGGCCGATCATTCGATCAAGAAGCCTCGGGGTATAGTTGAGGATGTTCTGGTTCAAGTTGAGAAATTTTATTACCTCGTTGATTTCCTTGTCATAGATACCCAATCTGTGGTGAGCACGGAATCCAAGATTCCCATCATCCTCGGTAGACCTTTCCTTGCTACAGCCAATGCTTTGATCAACTGTAGGAATGGTCTCATGAAGATATCTTTCGGGAACATGACTTTGGAGGTAAATGTTTTCCACATTACGAAGCAGCCACACGATGATGATGAGTGTCACCAAACATTTATGATTGACACACTCGTCTCGGAGGAGATTCAACTGCAAAGCGATTCCGATAATCTTGATGATCTCCTCCACAATTCTGACTCTGAGAGTTTCGGTCCTTGTGTGTTGGCCAACAACGCTACAATCTATAAAGACTCACAAGGCAGAGGAACCATGTTTTGGCAACCACGTTTCGAAGAGCTTCCTCGAGAGAAAGAAAAGCCAAAACCATCCACCGAAGAGATCCCAACACTTAAGCTGGCACAATTACCTGAGGGTCTGAAACATGTCTTCTTGGGAGCTGGTGATACCTTTCCTGTTATCATTTCATCTAAACTTGACGCATCACAAGAGCAGCGATTAGTCGACATGCTGCGAGAACACAAGGCTGCGTTAGGTTGGACGATTACTGACATTAAGGGTATTAGCCCCTTAATTTGCTCCCATCACATCAAATTGGAAGACGGGGCTATTCCACGAAGAGATCCCCAAAGGAGACTGAACCCAACGATGAAAGAAGTTGTGAAGAATGAGGTCTTGAAGCTTTTGGATGCAGGTATCATCTATCTAATCGCTGATAGCAAGTGGGTCAGTCCAACTCAGGTAGTGCCCAAGAAATCGGGGGTGACAGTGGTGGAGAACGAGAAAGGGGCTCTTGTCCCCACAAGGACTATTACGGGTTGGCGCATGTGTATCGACTACCGAAATCTGAACGCCACCACCCGCAAGGATCATTTTCCGCTTCCGTTCATCGACCAAATCCTAGAACGCGTGACTGGTCATCCTTTCTACTGCTTTCTTGATGGTTACTCAGGTTATTATCAGATCGAGATTGCATTAGAGGATCAAGATAAGACTACTTTTATCTGTCCTTTTGGTACTTATGCCATTCGGACTGTGTAATGCACCGGCCACTTTTCAGAGATGCATGATGAGCATTTTCAGCGACATGGTCGAGAAATATATGGAAGTGTTCATGGATGACTTGACCGTCTTCGGCGACTCCTTTGATTCGTGCCTTCTCAACTTGGAAGTTGTTCTGACAAGATGTGAACAGAAAGGTCTCGTGCTCAACTGGGAGAAGTGCCATTTCATGGTACCATCTGGCATAGTTTTGGGGCATGTTGTTTCTGAGAAAGGGATTGAGGTCGATCAGTCTAAGATTGAACTTATCTCTAAATTGCCCACCCCCAAGTCAGTGAAAGAAGTTCGGTCATTTCTCGGGCATGCTGGTTTCTATATAAGGTTTATACAGAACTTTTCTGCAATTTCTCGTCCGTTATGTACTCTCCTAGCCAAAGATGCCGTTTTTGAGTGGACGCAAGAGTGTGAGGATGCTTTCCGAACGCTTGTGGTGAAGTTGACTTCTGCCCCCATCATTCAGTCACCGGATTGGAGCTTACCTTTCGAGATTATGTGTGACGCAAGTAACCATGCTGTTGGGGCAGTCCTTGGTTAAAGAAGAGAGGGAAAGTCCTTTGTAGTGTATTATGCAAGCCGCACTTTGAATAGTGCTCAATTGAACTACTCAACCACTGAGAAAGAGTTGCTCGCTGTTGTATTTGCACTTGACAAGTTCCGTGCATATTTGATTGGTTCACCCATCACAATCTTCACAGATCATGCAGCCCTTAAGTATCTCCTTTCCAAAAAGGATGCCAAGGCGCGATTGATTAGGTGGATCCTCTTGTTGCAGGAATTTGACATCACCATCAAGGACAAGAAAGGAGTTGAAAACGTTGTGGCGGACCACCTATCTCGACTCGAATTTAGTGACCCCGCCGACGGTCCTGCCATCCGAGACGATTTCCCCGATGAACATCTGTTCGCTATCACCAAGATACCTTGGTACGCTCACATCGCCAATTATTTGGTGATCGGCGAACTTCCTGCTGATTGGAGTGCTCAAGATAAGCGTAAATTTTTGGTTGAGGTGCGTAATTTCTATTGGGATGATCCGTACCTGTTCAAGTACTGCCCTGACCAAATCCTGAGGCGATGCAATCCCGATGACAAGATTCATAGTGTTCTGAACTTTTGTCATAATGATGCATGTGGTGGTCACTTCTCCGTGAAAAAGACTGCTACAAAAATCTTACAGTGTGGTCTTTATTGGCCCACTTTGTTTAAAGACACTAATGAGTTTTGTCGCTCTTGTCCTAGGTGCCAAAAGTTAGGTGCTTTGTCCCGTCGCCATATGATGCCCTTGAACCCAATTATTGTGATAGAGATATTTGATTGTTGGGGGATAGATTTTATGGGACCGTTTCCATCTTCTTTTGGTTACCTCTACATTATCCTCGCTGTGGATTACGTTTCTAAATGGGTAGAAGCCGTTCCGTGTCGAACCAATGATAATGCAACAGTTGTGAAGTTCTTGAAAGAGAATGTGTTATCTCGGTTTGGTACGCCTCGCGCTATCATCAGTGATCAAGGCACACATTTATGCAATCGTTCTTTCGAGGCCTTGATGCGCAAATACGGGGTGATCCACAAAGTTTCAACCGCTTATCACCCACAAACGAACGGCCAAGCTGAGCTAGCAAACCGGGAGATTAAGCAAATCTTGGAGAAGACGGTAATCCCTGATCGCAAAGATTGGTCTTTACGCCTTTCCGATGCACTTTGGGCATATCGCACTGCTTACAAAACCACCCTTGGAATGTCTCCTTATCGGCTTGTCTTTGGAAAAGCCTGTCATTTACCTGTAGAGCTTGAACATAAAGCTTATTGGGCTATCAAAGCCCTTAACTTTGATCTCAGTGCTGCAGGAATACATCGCAAGCTCCAGCTGCCGGAAATTGAGGAGTTGAGAAATGATGCATATAATAACTCCAAGATTTACAAGGCTAGAATGAAGGTGGCTCATGACAAGTAGATTTTAAGGAAGAATTCGAGCCAAATCAGAGGGTGCATCTTTATGACTCCCGTCTGCCTCTCCACCCAGGTAAGTTGAGATCGCGGTGGACTGGTCCATTTGTGGTAAAACAAGTATTTCCCAATGGTGCTGTCGAGGTCAAGGACCCAAGCGATGGGAGAATTTTCAGAGTCAATGGTCAGAGAATGAAGCATTACATTGAACGAGTGAGCGAGGTTGAAGAAACCATTCTTGAGGCCTCGGTTTATGAGTAGTTTGCTTCCAACCCTTCTTGTATCATATTTTTGTTTTCGTGTGTTTTGTGTGCTTTATTTTCAATTTGTTATTATGTGATTTCTTTGTGTGTTTTGAAGCTTCAGATCAGGTAGCCCATCTATGTTCCCACCGTCATCATCCAGGTGTTCTCCTTCCCTTTTTCCCCACATTTGTACATATTATTAGACATTGAGGACACTGTCTGATTTTTGGTTGGGGGTGGTGAGCATATTCATGCATAAGTTTAATTTTTGTCATTTTGGAATTTGGATCAAAATTTTTGCAAAGTTACCTAAGTGTGATCTCAAAATGTTTAGTTTGAGTCAGTTTTTGTTATCTTGACTATTAAGAAATGATTTCCAGAGTTTCTTTTGTGCACATACTAAACCTCGTGGTAAGATGGTTGTTGACACATTTAGTTGAGAAAAAATTCTCGAGTTCAAGTGTTTCATTTTTGGTGAGTTGTGAGAGGTGAGAAAACAGTTTTTGAACTTTTATTGATCTTTTGATTTGGTAAAATCACTATTTGGAATGCCACTACTTAACTTGTACTTTTGCTTGAGGGATGATTTTTGATTAGATAGAATTGATCTTTTGTAATAGAGCCTTATTCTTTTGTATTGTTAAAAAAAAAAAAAAAAAAAAAAAAAAAAAAAAAAAAAAGAAGAAGAAAAGGCAAGAGCATTCATTTCATCATCAATATTCATGTAGTTCAGTTATAATCTCATCTGGTGCTGCATAGCAGTCAAAAGAATCACTTACTACATTTGTTCTATTAAGTGTAATGTCTCTTGTTAAAAATCAAAAAAAAAAAAAAAGGTGTTGTATATTTATTTGTTTGTATTTTACGGCTCTTTGTTTATGTAATTTTCTATTTGATCCGAATGAAATCCCAAAAGCTGGTTTATGGTAAATAGTGCAACGTTCCGAATATTTGATTGGCCTATCATTTGATCAATGGTTGTTTATTAGCTTGTCCTTAAATTGCCTCTCTCATTTGAGCGTTGACCGATTCATTTCCAACTTCATGAGTGAAACCCTTTGCACTAAATATTTCCAACACCCATGAGATAATGGAGTTGAGACTTTTTCTTGGTGAATTTTTCGATGCTATTTGTGTTACGGACTGTGGTAAGAAGGATATGGTTTGGTGCACACACACACAACTCTGGAGTAATGACTGAAGTAGTTTTGATAGCATTTTCTGATTTCTTGCTGATATTTTGTTTGAGTGCTTAGATGATTTTGCAGGTTTCGATTTGAATTTAGGGCTTGACTTGATTTTTCTTACGCTTGAATTGCTAGAGACTAGCAATAAGCTGGTTGGGGGTTGTGATAAATGCACAAAAACACATTTTTGTTCATATAATTTATTAGATAATTTATGTTTTAAATATGTATTTCTATAATTTTAATTCATAATATTTTATTTTAAAAGTATTTAATATTTTATTTATTTTGATTGATTTTATTTTATTTTCTTTCTTTTCCTCTCCTTTCTTCCGCAGGTATCGCCAGCTGTGGCTCAACCCTGCGCGCACCACTCCAGCCCACGTGAAACCAGCCCTTAACTCCAGCCCCAACTGCCAGTCAGGCCCGCGTGATCCAAGCTCGCGCGAAATTCCCTTCAGCTGCCAGCCCAGCTCCTCCTCCAGCTGGCCCAGCGCAAGTTTCGGGCCGTGACTCCAGCCCATCCCACGTGAAGCAGTCAACTCCAGCTGCAGCTCCACTTCAGGCCGTGACTTCAGCAGATCTCTCTCCCTCTGTTTGCGTAAAATAAGCTCAGATGTGAGCTTTGGGCCAACTCCAACCACACAAATCTTGGCCCGCAATTATTGCCCATATTCCCAGCTAATTGTCGAGTGTGGTCCAGCCAATAGTCAATCATTTGAGGCTGATTTTGTGGGCTGAAATCTCTCCATTGCCACTGGACATTACAGCCTATAAAACCGAGTCTTTGCAGCAAGCTTGCAGATCTCTCTCCCTCTGTTTGCGTAAAATAAGCTCAGATGTGAGCTTTGGGCCAACTCCAACCACACAAATCTTGGCCCGCAATCATTGCCCATATTCCCAGCTAATTGTCTAGTGTGGTCCAGCCAATAGTCAATCATTTGAGGCTGATTTTGTGGGCTGAAATCTCTCCATTGCCACTAGACATTACAGCCTATAAAACCAAGTCTTTGCAGCAAGCTTGGACGTTTTTTGATCAACATTTTTTGGCTGAGTTTGTAGTAGTGTTTTTTTTCTCTTATTCTTGCAATTTTCATCTCATGTTTTCTTGTTAGAATTTTGTGAGATGAATTGCAAGTTAGGCTAGAGTTCTTGGGTGAGACTAGAGATGATCTTATATGTGTAGTGAACTTATTTGGGTTTTGATTCTCTAATGGTTTGTAATGTTCATACATTTGAGCAAATAATTTTTCTTCCATCTTATTTATCTTTCATATCAATATATTTTGTTGTCAACTTTTATATAAATTTAGTCAAGCTCTTTTTATGTAATTGTTGCACGATATGATATATTGATAACATTATTTTATAAGTAGTCTTTTACTGCAATATTGCTTATGGTATATTGTCGCTTTTGGATTTCTTATAAGATAAGTTTTGTTAGTTCTTCATGTAAGAATTTTATTTACTCAAATGAATTTTAATTCACAAGTTTCTCAAATCTTTATTTTCCGATTGATTGTTTGGGATGTGAAACTTTTAATTGAGTTATTTTACGAATTAAAATCCAAATAGGTAAACGAAACATATAGGGGATTCTCGATGTCTTACCACTTTTGATTATTGAATTTTTCTCCACTTTCGAATACGTTGTCTTTAAAATTGCTTTAAAATCACAAAAATACTTCTTCATTTTCTCTCTTTGTTTACTTATTTCTCTGACGCTTCTGTTCCACTAATCTTTTCTTGTTTGTTTTTTTCACCTACTCGTGGGATCGACCGTTCTAATTGTGCTGCAATCGACCGCTTGTTTTTGTACACAATTGGGCGTAATCAATAGAATATTACCTAATTTCCCCTAGATAACAAAGTTCATACAAGTAACCCCATACGATATTCCAGTCACATTGGAGTGTACGAGGAACAAAAACCAGCACATAAAATCTGAACACCTGATGATTTCCATAACACCATCGACATAGATGTAGTTGATCTTAGTCCCTCGGACCAAATTCCGGTCTTCGTCACTAATCACCAAACAACTCCAGTCACTCCAATTTAAACAAACCTCGAGTCGAACAATGGTGATAGCATTGAAGCTTTAAGTACTCAACTACGTCGTGCATCTTTGAAGCTAAATCAGTCTGCATTTCATTTAAAGCTAAAAATTAATAGTACGTATATCAAAGAGAGAGAGAGAAGGAAAAAAGAACAATATTTTGTGTAGCCTAACTCACCTCATTCTTGCTTTTGGAACAGCCTTTTCCGCAGCTTTCCTCTTCTTACTTGTCCCATCTCTTTGCCTCTGCAATAACAACAAAAATGAAAAATGTGTTGCAGTTTTCTGATCACATCAATAGTACTCCCCACCCGTCTTTTTAAACTTAAAAATTTTACAATTAAAGATGACTGAAACAACATTTAAGACATTCTTACTTGTTCTTGTCGATTATGTATAGTAGCATGGCTCGAGAAAGACTCGTCAAGATGACTGCAAAAGCTTTTCTTCTCATGTTCTTTATCTTATTTATCCTCTCCTGGTAGAAGCTAATTATGTTTCTGCAATACATCCCAAGTTATGTAAGATTTTTTCGACTTGTTAACTGCAATAAGTTCATCCTCTGGAAGTAGTATATAAAAAGTGCAACCTTAAAGTAGGAAGCACAAAATTGGCTCCAACATAGAATAAAGTGCAAAATAGTATTAAGATGCTTATTACCTGGCAATCTTTCGATAATTTATGGTGCGATCTTGGGGCTGTAGATTGCTGCAATCACCGAATCTTGAATTGAACAACAATTTCCAGTTTGCTGAGTTTTATCAAGTTTTTTCTCCACCTTCTAGTCTATATGCTGAGCATGAGAGCATTCAGCAGAGTTGTCTTCCATATTTACCTGGCAAGAAAGGAGAGTAAACCCGTCAAAGGAGAATAAAAAGAGTGGGTCGAAACAAAAAGAGAGTAATGGGATCAGAGATGTTGTTCTATTGTGCTTTTACTAAACTAATACATTAAACAAACACACAAATGCGAAAAAGAAAAATTGAAAATCGTAGTAAAGTTTTGTTAAAATGTTTCTGAAAAATCCAAGTCAATTGTTCAAACAATATATTGAGAACGAAAGAAAAATTAAGAGAAAAGAATGAAATAAAATAAAAAAAAGAGCAGGCTTTAACTTGGATTATTTTTTATTTTTTATTTTTTATTTTTGATTGGTGATAAATTAGTAAAAGGGGGCATGGAATGCATTTTTTGTGAAAAGATTATAGCATAATATACTCACCTATAATTTTCACGCGAGATATGTGATCGATCTTGTGCCAATCTTCCCCATTCTCTCTTTGGCACCGTCTTTCCAAGAAAGGACAATCATGGATACGTAGAAAAGAAAGAGAAGGGGGTAGCCTCTCTTCTGGCAAGCACCGAAGCTTTTCGCATCTCACAATAGACAAGCTTTCAAGAAAGGTGAGTTGTTGAAGGCTCTTACCATTCAGCAATTCAATATATTCAAAATCATTGATGGAGAGAGAAGTGAGCGTGGTTGGAAGTAGGCCCTCCTCTGAAATAAACCCACCAATGAATCATAACATTTCGTAAGTACCAAGGATGTGAGAGAAGTGAATCTCTGCAGATCCCAGCTCCTGCGGAGTGCAAAGAGCATCTCACAACCCCAGATTTCTATAGATTGTAATCTTGGGAAGGATCCCCAGGTACGTGTCTGTTGTTGTGGCTCCCCGGGTACCAAACTCACAAGTCGTTCGCACTTCCAGATTTGAAGACGTGTCAAGGATGGAAGAACACCTGCTTCTCCATAAGCTCTAGTTAATGACCACTCTTTCCAAATCCTCATATCTCCAATATCCAGTTTTTTCAAGGATCTGAAGGCACAATCGTGGAAGAGGTGCTACTAGAAAAAAACTCATCACCTATTCTTTCCAACTCATCAAATCCACTGATGTTGAGTTCTTCGAGTGATGGTAGCTGCCCAAGTGGAGGCAATAAGCGACAACGTCTGCAATCTTCTAGCCTGATGCATGTAACATTAGAAAACGAACCGTCTCCTAGCCAATCAACAATTCTTGTACCTCTGTATCCATAGATTTTTAGAATTCTCAAATCAGTGTGAGGTAGTAGCCTCTCATGTGCTACTCTCTCCAGTTCTAAATCACTGTTCTCACTCGGACCATTCCATTTCAAAATCAACTCTGTGACAAACTTCAAATCCTTCAAAATAGTCTTTGCAATATCTCCCACACCAACAATATTCTCAAGTCCAGAAATACAAATTGCTCCGTGTAGATGAAGAAGCTCTTGTAATTGGTTAATGCTAGACCCATTATTTTTACCCACAACAAATTCAGGCAAGAATTGCAGACTTTTCAACTTATACAGGTCTTCTGGCATATCCACCAAAGGTGTCATTGTAACATCGAGATGCAGCAAGTTGATCAGGCTTCCTATCTTGTTTGGCAGTCGAGTAAGCCTATTACACCATGACAACAGTAGTATTTGCAAGTTGTGCAAATTACACACTGTATCAGGTAGACTTTTAATTTCGCTTGACAAATTCAAATATCTTAGATGTTTCAAATTCCCAATTGAATCAGGCAAATCCGGGTTAGGATACCCTGGTAGAGAGAGAACCCTTAAGCTTTGAGCTACAGACAACAAGGATGACTTCATTCCCCAATCGGTAGCTAGTAAAGTACGCAAATACTTTGCTTGAGATAGAGCCTTGGAGTCAACTATTTTACTACCCAGAAATAAGTGACGAGCTTTGCTTTTGGATGTATTTGAGTTGTATTCATCCCAACTAAGACAAAATTCTGCTGATACAAATTTTGCCAAGTCACTCACCAAATCATGCATAACATACCTGGAAAACCTTTTTTTTTAAACAATGACCTTGCTACCAGATCATTAAAGTAGTTCTCTCCAACTTCTTCTGGTCTTTGTCCTTTCTGGATTGCCAAGAGATTTTCTGCCCTCCATAGCAGGATTAGCTCTTCTTTGTCAAGTTCATAATCATGGGGAAATAATGAACAATAGGCAAAACAACGCTTTAAGTGAGGGGGAAGATAATGATAGCTCAACCACAAAGATGGAAGAATTTCGACATCATCGTTGTTTTGCATCTCCCAAATGTCAGCATGCAATATCCTTTCCCATTCCTTCGGATTTGGTTGGGCACGTAAAAGACCAGCTAGAGATATCACAGCTAAAGGCAGACCTTTGCATCTTTCAACGATTTTTTCTAGAAATTACTTCCATATTTGGGTATGCACTTGGGGACCCGTTACAGAAAACATGTTTTGCTAACAACTTCCGGCACTCTTCGTCAGATATTGCCCCCAGTTGATGAGGTTGAACATTAGGCGCCGCCATTGATGCAATTTTCTCATCCCGTGTTGTCACGATGAGCTTACTTCCATGTGCTCCAGTTTCCAAAGCGCGCATAAAGTCACACCATAAGTTGTATTTCTTGTTCCAAACATCATCAAGAACAAAGAAAAACTTTCGTCCTTTTAGAGCTTTCTTCAATGCTTCTTGCAATTGATTCAAGTCCTTGTTGTCATGTGCTTGGGAGTCCGATTTCTCGACGTTCTGAAGAATCATTTTTGTAATTTTCAAAGCATCAAAATTATCCGACACAGTAACCCATGCTTTGACATCGAAAGACTTACTGACTCGATCATTATTGTAAACGAGTCCGGCAAGTGTAGTTTTGCCAATCCCACCCATCCCGACGATGGGAATCACATGTATCTTATTGCCGCTGTCATCACTCGAGAGCAACAAATCAATGATCTTCTTTTTGTCATCTTCTCTGCCGTAGACATCCGACTCTTCAACTATAGAAGTTGCCAGTAATCTTTGAGAATTGTACGATCCATTAAGAACACTTGTTTTTTCTAAACCCAAGGGGGTTTGTTGTTTAAGAAGCAATTCCAAAGTATCAATAATCTCCTGTATCTTTGGCTCTATCTCTTTTTCACAAGCAGTCTTACTAAAGAAAGGTAAGCTAAGCCTCCTTACCTTGCTCGGTCTGCTTGAAGATTCGCCTTCCATGTCGGTTGGCAAACATTCATCAGAGATCTCAACCATCAAGTCCTCTGCCGCGTAAATCTCTTCTTTGAGTTGAAGAAGCCACTCCCTCACGTGTGGATTGCCGAGTTGCTTCCCCTCCGCGTCATCCAGCACAGCTTCAGCTGAATTTAACAGAATCTCCAGTTTCTTGAGCAGCCCCAGGTTGAGATTCTTTTTGCGAAAGAAGTCCAGGACCTCTGAAGAAGCCATCTTATCGAACAGAGTCTGGAACAGAGAAGAGAGAAAAGCTCCACCAACTAGTTCAAGAGCCATGTTGGTTAAGAGAAAAAGGGAAATTGGAAGATGAAAGAAAGGAATTATAGAGTTCTAATTTTGACCACAAACAGCAGGAGAAGAACAGGGGTTTTGAGAGAGGTCTTGTATCAAAGAGCTTAGAGAACTAGTTTTTTGTATTGTGAAGTCAACATGCTTTTCTCCGTAGCATTTGCATTATACCTTCCAGGAAAGCTCATATTTTTGTCGTTTTTCTTTCATTTCTTTCAGCTTTCTTTCTTTTTATTTTTTATTTTATTTTTATTTTTTTATTTTGGGTTTGGCGGACCTATTCATGTGTTCTTTGGCTCTTGTCTCTGTTATTGTCCTTTTTCTTTTATTTTTTTATTTAATGCAAAATACTAATATATAACAATTTCTACGAAATTTACGAGTACTAGTCCACTTTTTGAATGACTTGGTCATTGGTAGCTGTCATACACTATAATTTGTAGGCATTTCCTGTGGTCCCCCAACAAATTTTTAAGGGCATCTTTTTTTTTTTTTTTTTTTTTTTTTTTTTTTTAATTGAAAGGATATTTTTAATTTTGCAAGAGAATTATTTAAATTTAATTTGTGTTTTTACAAAATTACCATGTTAATTTAACTTTTGTGCGAGACATGAGAATTCCGTTAACAAAACTAACATAAAGGAAAATTTTGTTAATACTTCAAAGTTTGAGGGGGCATTTTGTGACGAGACTCAAAATTTAGAGGGCAAACGTGACATTTGCCCTCAATTTCCATTAACTAAACTAATGGAAGATGAAAATTTGTAAATGTTTCAAAATTCGGATGAATAGAGGTTACAAATTAAAATTTGAGGACATTTATTACAAGGATCAAAATTTGGGGGACAAATGCAAAATTTCTCCTAAAAATAATTTCTGATAGGTGAAATGGTAAATTTGCACTCACGTAAGGGTGTACTAGTATTTTCAAATTTGGTAAAGGACAAATATGTGAGGGCGTTAACGTAAGAACAAGTTGGAAATAATTTTTTTATTGCTACTTGTGAGGCTAATGCCAAAGAATTGAAGAAAAAGGGACTGAAAGATGAAAGAAAAGAATTATAGAGGTCTTTTGATCACAAACAGCAGAAGAAGAACAAGGATTTTGAGAGAGGTGTAGAATCAAAAAGCTTATGATTTGTTTAATTACGCGTAATCGGAGTGGGTAGAATTTGAAGTCAGGATTCGGAGTCATAATACATTGTTTATTTAGGTTTCAAGAATCGTAGTCGAACTCACTGTCAATCCCATTCATCCGTTTATATAGATCAAAATCAATGTCATTTGTTATAAATTTACGTATATAATTTTTAGGTTACTTTTGTGTTTTCAACTTAAACAAGTAAATTATAATATTAAGATTACTTTTGAAGCAAAAAAGTAAAAAATTGAGATAAAATATTTGTTCTAGTGAATGTTGAACTCTTGATATGTAAGTTTTCTTTAGAAAAACAAATGTTGAAATAAATTTGTAAAATTAAAACAAAAGGACACTTTTGAAAAGAAAAGAATACAATATAAGGAAAAGATTAGGAAAAAGAAGATTCTAACTTTTTTTTTTCTTTCCTTTTCAATCTTTAAATAAGAAAGTAAAATTAGGGATAAAATAATAATTTAACTTTATTATTGTGAGCCCCATACAATTTTCCTCCCATTCTAAGATAAAAATAGGTAAGTTAATATGTGGTGATTTATATTCCCCACTCAGATTCTCATTCCTAATAAGTAAACATGATATTAGAGGACTAGTTTCATGGTTAGTTTGGGATTGTTGTGCTTTTGACATAATTTATACTTCTACTTCTAATTCTAACAAAAAGAGAAGTAAAAATTAAAAGTAAAAATTACAAATTCTAGTTTCTAAAAATAAATATTAAAATATATTGATTTTTATATAAATAATTTTTGGATACTTTTATTATAAAATATTTACATTATAATTTGTGTAAAGAACTTTCAAAAACATTACCACACACAGCTATAGTATAGTCAAGTTAACGTGCTTTTCTCCGTAGCAATTTGCATACAGGAAAGCACATATTTTAGTCCTTTTTTCTTTCATTTATTTCACCTTTTCATTTATTTATTTTGGGTTTGGCAGAACCTATTTAAATTTAAAAGCTCGAGTAATTTAATTTACAACTTCTATGATATTCTTGAGTTGCCACTTTTTTGAATGACTTGGTCATTGATGGCTGTTCATCAATACAATATGTAGTCATTTTCTATGGTCCCCAACAATTTTTATAGGCATTTTTTTTTCTTTTTTTTTTAATGGTTGAAAACGTTCTCTCTATATTTAACTTCTTATAATAGGGAGAGACTGTGGTAGAGTCTCTCCCAAATGACCCTATCGATAGAGCTCTTTTTCTAACCGTTAGATTTTAATTGAACAGTTGACATATCAGGGGTGTATCATACTTATCATACACCTTACTTCTTTCCCGCCCCAAGTCATCTCCGTTGCCAGCGACCTTCCCGTCGCCTCCGGTGACCGACGCCAACAACCGCCCCACGCCGGGGACCTACCCTGGCCCCCCCAGCCCAGTCCCTAGCCCTGGTGGCCCCCCACACGGCCCAGACCCCCCACACCCCGGCACCCCATGGACCCCACCCCACCCCTCCCGCGTCAGCCCCCCGGCTCCCAGCCAGCCCAGCGCCCCCCACCCCAGGCCCCCATCCCCCGGACTCCCCCCAACGCCCCCCCCCCCGGCCCCCCCCGGAGCCCCCCTACGACGAGACCCTCCCACCCCCTCTCTCTCTTCCCTTCTCTCTCTTCTCCTCTCTCTCTCTTCCCCTCTCTCCCGGCCGCCCTCCCCCCCCCCCCCACCCCCCCCACCCCCGACAGGGATCCCCCATCCCCTTCTGCCTCTCTCTTCTCGCATCGGGGTTGTAAGGGGGAGGGGGGCGCGGGCCGGGAAGAGAGAGAGAAGAGAAGAGAGAGAAAGGGGAAGAGAGAGAGGGGTGGGAGGGTCCCGTCGGGGGGGGGGGGGCGCCGGGGGGGTTGGGGGAGGCCGGGGAGGGGGGCCTGGGGTGGGGGGCGTCGGTCTGGCTGGGGACCGGGGACTGACCGTGGGGGGGGGCCGGGGGGTGCCGGGGCGTGGGTGGTCAGGGCCGTGTGGGGGGCCGCTAGGGCTGGGGACTGGGCTGGGGGGGGGGGCCAGCGTAGGTCCCCGGCGTGGAGCGGTCGTCGGCGTCGGTCGCTGGAGGCGGCGGGAAGGTCGTCGGCGACGGATAAGACTTGGGGTGGGAAAGTTTATATGAGGTAAGGTGTATGATAAGTATGGTACATCCCTGATATGTCAACCGTTCGATTAAATTTAACGGTTAAAAAAAGAGCTATACCGATAGAGTCATTGAGAGAGACTTTACCACAGTCTCTCCCCTTATAATATAGAGAGCTTTTTTTTTTTTTTTTTTCCATTTTGTAAGATAATTTTTATAAGTTTAATTTATGTTTTTACAAAATTGTCCTTATAATTTTGATTTTCCTTTGACACATGGGAATTTCATTAACAAAAATAACAAAAGGGAAAAATTTACTAATGCTTCAAATTTCATGGGACATTTTGTTATAGGGTCCAAAATTTAGAGGGCAAACATGAGATTTCTCCTCAATTTCCTTTACCTAAAGTAATGGAAAGGAAAATTCACAAATGTTTTAAAGTTTGGGGAAACAGAGGATACAAATTAAAATTTTGAGACATTTTATTACGGGCTCAAAATTCAGGGGAGAAAAACTAAATTTCCCTTAAAAATAATTCCTTCCGGGTGAAAGTGTAAATTTACACTTGCGTAAAGATGTACAAGTATTTTCACATTTAGTAAAGGATAACTGTGTGAGGGTATTAATGTAAGAACAAGTTGGAATTTTTTTTTATTTGCTAATATGAAATTGGAAAGAATTGTTTATTGTTGCTTGCGATGAAGGTAATAGAATTCGTATGTCGTACATGAATTTGAGTGCACTGTCACTTTTTCTGTACCAATCAGAAATTCAATATCTATATAGAATGTTGTATGAATATCTTAATATATGCTCTTCATAATATCCACAATTATATATTTACTTGTTAAAATATATAATTTATGATAAGTATAAAAATTATTTATATTTATTCTTAAAACAAATATATATATATATATATATATATTAATTTAAAGGATACATTAAGAGGCGTAGTATAAAAATAGCTCAGGAGACTAGTTTTTGTATTGTGAAGTCAACATGCTAGTCTTCTCCCTAGCATTCGCATGCCTTCCACGAAAGCTCATATATTATCTTTATTCTTTTCTTTCCTTTTCCTTTTCTTTTTCGTTTATTTCTTCTCTTGTTTGACGGGTTGTCTACTACAATTTTTTTTTTTTTTTTTTTTTCACTCATGCGAAAAGCTAGAGAAATGTCCAAGAGGGTATTTAGACATTTCATTCCAGTACTTGGTCATAAATTTATAACAAAATTTCAAGTAATTTAGATTTTAGTTTCTGTGAAATTATATATATAGTGACTTGTTTAATTTTTTTAACAACATGGTCATTGATGGCTGTTCATACAATATATACAATGTACAAGCGTACCATTTATATCATTACTTTAGTTGGCTTAAAGCCTATAAAGGGAAAGTGCTTTGTTTTGGCGTTGTGGAGTTTTTATTTATTTATTTCTACAGCTTATTTTAAATCTACGTCTTTTTTTTTTATTCCTTTTATTTTTTAGAAAACTCAGACTTTAGGCTATTTGTTTCGCCAACCCTGAATTTTTCAAATTTAACAATTTAGTCGTTAAACTTTTTTCTTCACAATCAACTCCCGAACTTATGATTTTTGACACTATCAATCCTTATTTCTCAAGTACATTAAAATTTGGACGGTTTTTTTTGCACATGACTTGTAAATTGTAGCCCAATAAGGACATTACTGGTCATTTTATCTAATTTCTATGCAAATTTCTTTTAAAAGTTTATGTTCAAATTTTCAAGAAATTTGTGTTAAAGTTAAGTGGAAATGACATCAATGCCTTTCTTGGGAAATAATGTGTAAGTCACCTGCAAATTTTAACGGATTTGAGTAGGAAGGTTTGAAAAAACCAAAAATTATAAGCTTACGGATTGATTTCCAAGAAAACAAGTTTTTAGGGATTAAAGTATCAAATTTGAAAATTTTAGGGGTGTCTGTGCATAAAACAGAAGAAAAACAAGGGAGTGGTGTAGTATCAAAAAGATTAGAGGACTGGCTTTGTACTGTAAAGTCAAGATTCTTCTCCATAGCTTTTGCCGTAGCATTTTCACGCCTTCCTGAAAAGCTCATATATTGTCGTTTTTCTTTCATTTCTTTTTGTTTTTTTTTTTCCTTTACCTTTTCCTTTACGGGTTTGGCGGAACATATCCATGTGCTCTTGCACCTTGTCTCAATTATCGTCTATGTCAATGATTGAGATGGACAATAATTGAGATCACATGCGAAATCGTTAGGTATATTAGTCATTTCATTTCAGTATTTACAGTTTTGATTAGTGACTTGAAGATTATCTTGATTTTTTAGGGAAAATTATACTAATATCTTGTGACTGTTGCTTAAATTATAGGGACATCAACGTGACTGAAACATATTACGTCAACACCCTTGATTTTTTTTAACAAAATACAGAGAGACAACCATAACAGAAAAGTGTAGCTTCACCATTAAGTATTTTCAAAATGTCAAAAATACCCCCATCTCCTTCCAAAAGCGTTTTGTTGCGGATATAGGATTGCAAATTGACATTTCTACCCTTATTTATCCCAAAAAATGATTTCCTTTTGAGCATCAACTTAAAAAAACAAGATTAACTCCGCATTGTATATTTAAAAGCATAATCCTATATATTACTCTAAAAATGACCGATAACTCACTCAAAAAATTATGTTGTTCATGTGTTCCCCTTAAAAGTAATAAGATGAAAGCACCATATGGTTGAAATTTTTTTTCTCTCTCGATATTTTAGTCGTTTCGATGATGATTTTCTTAAAAATTGTCGAGAAGTGTTAAAAAAAAATGGCACAAAACTTTTTTGCTAGGGAAAACTATCATTAAATATATGATCATTTCACGACTGTTCTTGGAAAATCCAAAAACAGTTATGGAATTTTCACTTTCAATAATCGTTTTTCAAAAACTGAGGTTCAATGTCCTAATATTTTAGCAAAGAGGACTTTTCCCCGGTCATTTTTCTATTTGAAATTTTTGAAATTTTCTTGATAAATTTTTCTAATTTCAAAGGCCATGTTAAACAAAATTTGATCCGAAATTAGATCTTATTTGATAAAATATATATATATATATATATATATATATATATAATAACAAGGGTTTTGGGAGGCCTAGTATGAAAAAGCTCAGAGGACTTGTTTTTATGTTGTGAAGTCAACATGCTAGTCTTCTTCCTAGCTTTTATCCTGTATCAATTGCATGCCTTCCAGGAAGTAAAGCTCATATCCTTGTCGTTTTTCTTTCCTTAATTTCTTTCACTTTTTTTTTTGGTTTGGTGGGACCTAATACCATGTGTTTTTGCCTCTTGTCTCTCTGTTCACTCCTGCGAAAAGCTATATAGATTTCCTTTTCTCCATTAATCGCTTGTTTGTACAAATAACAGAATAATTGGTATTTTCACAACCTCCAATTTATTAGTACTAATTATTGTTGAAAAATGTTAGAAACACTAACTTTGATCCTAACTTTTGAGTTCTAACTTATAAGGTATATGAATTGTTATATTCATATTGATAAGTGTTTGAAACATTGTCACATTAATTAATTGTATTTACTAATAAAAATTTGACACATGATTTGTTACTCAAAAAGTTAAAATTGAAATTGATGTCCCTAGCATTACTCGTTATAGTTTAGTATTTTATTACATATCAATATTCGGTTAAGGGGAATTTTTTTATTTCTTTATTGAAATCCATGACTTTTATTCTTTTACAAGATTCCAAACCTTATATATCGTCTTTGAGAACTTGTTTTCTGTAATGACCGAAAAATTTTAGACTTAACCACCTTAGTTAAAATGGGATTAAGTCCATAATTTTCCTCGTAAATCATGTTTGATGGAAATATGAATTTTGTGATACTAAATTCAAAATTTCATAATTCCAATATTTTATGTCGATATTAACATAGATAATGCAATTTGGTACTGTAAATATTTTATCGAATTAACTTTCAATCAGGAAACTTTAATTATATGAATAAGCATAAATGTTTCCATATTCATTAAATTCGACACCAAATTTATTGAAATGTCCAATATAGTTCATAAGTCACATAGTATAAATTTCCACTATGTGGAGTGTTAAATTACGGTACCGAGCGAAAAAAATATGTTAATTTACACTAATTATAAGGACCGTATGAATAAGCTTAAGAATACAAGTATGGAAACAATCAGAACAACCAAACAAGGAAAATCCTTAGCACATGCAGTATAATTCATGTACCATCAATTTTAGTGCAGTACCGGGATAATTAGAGTTTTGATAAAACAAGGCTATGAGATAATCTTCTTCAATATAAGGAACCTCAGATAAGCTTTTTGGGTCGATTACAGCCCTTTTTGAGAAAAGTTTTCATACTGTATGATTTTGACTTGACTGTAATTTCAAGTAGTTAGATAATAAATTATGGCCAATTAAGGAATTAAGAGTATTCATGGACTCTACAATACTACTAGGAAAAAAAAATATTAGTTTTTTTGAAAATCAAAGCAAAACGAGAAAATTTCCTATACCAAGTAACACCTTAGCTCGAACTACGATTTCAGACAATCAGATAGTGTCTTATAACATTACAATGACCCAAGTACAATAATGGTCCATATGAAATAATTGGAATATGAATATATCAGTTGTTTGTGGATTAGAGCAAAAATGGATAGTTTACACTATCTAAAAGTACTGCTGAAAATGTTTTATGATAAAGTTTAGACTGAAGAACAAGCGTTGATCTACATTTTCATTTCATTAACAGCAGCCAACCCACGGTTTTTAGAAGGCCACAAAGCCAAGAGACATCCTTCCTTAAATCAAGGAATAGATGTCAAAATTTTGTGGTAAAAATTTTAGGTGATGACATGAATAGTTCTTAGATTTACATGCATATGTGGCACAATTTTTTGCCACTTTTCAGCTGAGAATTCCGGATCCTTAACTGAAGGAAATCAGCCAATCTCATGCCATTTAACCAAGTTTATAAGCAACCAAGTCATTTAGTGTTTATTTTGCAACCCTTTCTCTCTCTTTTCTCAGAAAAAAAACGTCCCTCTCTCACCCTTCACACTCTCAAAACTCCAGCACCTCCCACACACTAAATGCTAGAGGATTATTTGAGCTAAAATCTCCTAAACTCATCCTCTTAGTTTCAAGCACTAATTTATGCTTAGGACCAATGTATAGGAATTTGTTATTGGGTTGTAATAAGTTTTATATTTTTGTTATTAAGTTTTTATGTTGAATGGATTTTGAGCTAAGGGATGATTAAGTTCAAAATGATTTTTGGTTATGCTCATGCCTTAGAAACACATTTAACAACCGTTTCAAAACCGGTCCAAATTTTCAGTCACGGTTTTATGCTCCAACGCCCATGTAAATGACGTTTTTACTTTCGTCATCAACAGTACAGTTTTAGATCTGGAAGGTACGAACAATTCTCTCTCAAATAGAGATTATCAAATTCGGAATTTAAGATCACTTTTCAAGCTATTTTCCAAAACTGGACAGAAACTGGAGTAAACCTGCCCAGCTACGGATTTTAGTCCAAACGAGGGTCATAGAGGCCGAGTTAGCTTTTTCTCAAATCGTGACAGTTTTAGATCTCGTAAAAGTATAAAGTTTCATGTGGATAATTTTGTCCAAAAACGTCTCTAGAGTAGACGTCTAGGACGATTTCAAAACTACCGTAATAAATGAGATCTTCTGATAACAGGATCTCTTACCCAAGGGTTTTGGCCAAAAAAGAGTACTTTAGAGGCTGAACTAGATTTAAATTAAAATAGTAAAGTTTTAAATCTTGATGAGATCTAAAAGTTTAATGCAGATCGTTTTGTCTAAAATGAGGTTAATATTGAGTTTTGGGTCAATTTGTAAAGGCGAGCAAAATTGGAACAATGTTCCTTGAATAAGGATTTAGTCACGGGTGGGTGTTTATACAAGCAAACAAGTTCGAGACCAAATTAGCTTTTGGTCAAAACATGAAATTTTTAGATCTTGAGGAGATCTAAAAGTTTTGTGAAATTGACTTTTACCAAAAATGCTATTAAGGTACTATTTTATATGGATTTACAAAATTGATCCCAAACCGAAAATAAAATAGTTTTGTCTCAGTTTTTCAAAGAGAAGTGTAAGATACAAGCCAAACCAAGTTTGAACAAAGCTGGAAAGTTTAAGATCTATGAATTTTAAATAAGTTTAAAGATGAGGATATTTTTTGAAAATGTCTTTAAAGTATAGTTTTATGGTGATTTTATGAATTGTTGGAAAACAAGAAAATTTCTGATTACAAAATTTTTCAAGCTTTGATGTTCCCGGAAAATAAGCACTTTAGATTTTGAATTAGGCTGTAAACCAACATAAAAGTTTAGATCTAAATGAGACCTACAAGTTTTCTGCATGAAGAAGTTTCTAGAAGTGAAATTATGAGACAATTTTATGTGATTTACGGAATAAATTCAAAATAGTGAATTTTTCAAAATTCATACTATACAGTTATGAAATTTAAGCAAATGATTGTATCAAATATTTAATAAGTTTTTAGTTAAAACACAAAAGTTGAAGATCTATCTAAGATCTATAAGATTCGTGCAAAATCTTTTTACAGAAAATGTATTTATTTTAAGAAGAATTTTAAATGACTCTCATAACGTGCATTTGATTTTGAGCAAAGCACGGTATTTATATAATACTTTAAAATGCACAAGTTTGCATAAAAACGTTTTCTCAAAATGTGTAAGACAGCATTTTGTCACGAAGTTTTATGACATGAAAATTGGTAAAAACCCTTATCTTTGAAACAGTAGGATAAATTGATCTTCACATTTAATGGCATCAAATTATTAAAAATAATTTTGGAAAAAGATATCACGGAAATCATGATAGTCAGACCGCTAGATATCAATCGAAATAGGACCAAGAGCTCGGTTTTAGATCAAGAGTCCTAAAATATATTGGTCAACGCTTAATAGGAGATTTTTATATACAAATTTCAATAGTTAAATGGGCTTGTAGGCCCAATGCTCTCAGACCAGACAACCAGATGGTTTGATCAATCATTTAAGATAGATAAATAGCTAATTAATTCTAATGTAGAAATTTAATTAGCCAAATCAGATACTTACACTCGTTATCAGTGTTTAAAACAGGACGTGGACCTGTTATTTCACTAAAAGATCAAGACGAGAAAAATACTATGACGTGAAAAAAGGTAAGTACAAACCTCACCTTTAGTATGAAAACTACGGTTTTCAATCTTAAATGTTTTTTTGAAATGCACTCTATATATGATTAATGTGATATATGTTTGAACAGTTTTATAAGATGTTAGTTTTGAATGGTTTTATTCAATGCAAGTTTTGAACTGTTTTAAGAACAATATGTTTTAAGAAATGCAAGTCTTTAAGCGTGTTTTGAATACATGCTGACGATATGTTTTTAAAACACATGTTTTATGAAGATTGTTCCATGATGATATGTCCAAATTCTATGTTTAAGATTTATGATGAAGTATAACATATTGCATGCTTCCATGCTTGATACCATGACTTACATGTTTTAAAACTATCGTGATACATGTCTCAGTTTATAACTATGAGGTTTTATGTTGAGGTATGCAGTTATGTTGAGATATAACATGCTGCATACTCACCATAAAATAATTAACAAGACTAAGACAAGACAAGTTTAGAGTGTTGTACCAACCTTCTATAAGGGAAGAATCAGTTCAGTTAATTTCAGTTGATCTGGAGTAAGTCCAGTCTATGATCTCGGTACTGTTGGGGACCTTGTGAACCCTCATAACCCGATGATTGCGCTCATCCGGTACGTACACCGGGTCCACAGATAAGACAAGATAAGAATATTCATAATCAATAATAATGGATAATTCACAATCAAGCATAAACGGATCATGCATGTGTTTGTGATATGTTTTAATTATTTTGCAAGGATATATTTGTACTTGCTGAGCGAAAGCTCATTATAAAATGTTCATATTGTAGGTGAGAAACTTGTAGTTTAAAAAGATGGACTGAGCAGGCTATGGAGCGAGTGTGAAGGGTTGTCATGGATGCCACTGCGCAGTTATTTCCTCATTTTGAACAACATGCTTTAATATAAGTGTTGTACAGCTTATACCATTTAAGTATTTTTAATATGCTATTTAAATTTCTATTAGTAAGTAATTATTACTAATCAAATATAGACTGTAAGTTCTAAAACTATTAATTAGTTTTGATGATATCCTTGTAACATATATAAGTTGTACAATTATTACGGTAATTACTATTGTGGTTACAGAAAGATATAAATTTCTATAAGAAAAAAAAAAAAAGTTCTACAAATTTTATGTCTTATGAGAGAAGTAAATTAAGTAGTTTAAGTAAGTTTAGTAAAAACAACGTAAGGCGGGTCGTTACATTTTTAAACCTACTTAAACATGATTTTCTAAACTTTGATCTAGTTGAATTAGAAAATGTAAATTCCAGCTTTGATCTAGTTGAATTAGAAAATGTAAATTCGAGTCCAACGCCAACTATATATACTAGTTTTTAGGCATGTTCGCATGTGTGGATTGAATGTGTTGATTTTTTAGGAATAAATTTAATTTTGTTTTATAAAATAATAAGTAGATGTTTAACTTTTTAAAAATCAATATCTTTTCTAAATTATTATCTCCTAAAGAGTTTAACAGAAGCAAGTAACCATTGATTAAAGTAAATATAACGATTTAAAGAATTGTAAGAAATATTTTTTGAGGCATATTTGAAAAAATATATTTTACATATGGGCAAATTGGAAAAAAATAAAAGTAATTTACATGCTCCAACTTCAAATACGTACAATTTTTGGGAAGAAAAAAGTAAAAATATGAAAACTAATACAAAGAAGGAAGTAAACAACATCAACAAATTTTTTTTTTGATATTATATATATAGATATAGTTGACATAGCTAAATATAACAGCGCGCACACACATATATATGTGTGTGTGTCTAGTACGTGTTTTTCACAAAATTTAACTTCAGCATACTGTTTTCATAACAAAAAAGAAAGTTTGGTGGAAAGCTTTCATCTGTTTAATTCAAACACAAATGTGCAGAAAACAAGCTATATACAAATTCTAGTTGACTTCTCTAGACTAATAAAAGGAAAGAAAGCAAAAGAAAAGCTGTACAATCTCTAGAATTAAGGAAAATACAAAATAAGGAAAGTGTACAGATTTGATTCCTCAAATCCGTATTATAACAGTTCAGTAAATCAAGGACGTTCTCCAACACCCCCCCTTCAAGATGGCAAGTGAAGGTTTTTGAACGCTCATCTTGGAAGAAGTCCATTGAAAGAATCAGTTCCAAGTGATTTGGTAAAAATGTCTGCGAGTTGCTGTTGTGAACGAACAAATTCCGTGCGAACAATGCCCCTTTGAATTTTCTCACGAACTAGGTGACAATCAATTTCAATGTGCTTAGTTCGTTCATGAAAAATAGGATTAGCAGCAATGTGTAAGGCTGCTTGATTATCACAGTAAAGAGAAACAGGTTGAGAGTGATTAATTCCGAAGTCTGTAAGCAAGTAGAGCAGCCAACTTATTTCACAGCAGGTTGAAGCCATCGCTCGATATTATGCCTCCGCAGAGGATCGAGACACGGTAGATTGTTTCTTGGATTTCCATGATATGGGAGAATCACCAAGTAGAATACAAAAACCTGTGACAGAACGCCTGGAATCTGGGCAACTCGCCCAATCTGAGTCGCAATAGGCATGTAGTTGAAGTGAACTGGAGGAGGATAGTAGTATGCCTTGTCCTGGACTCCCTTTGAGATATCGCAAAATCCGTGTGGCAGCAAGATAATGTGGTTGACGTGGTTGAGCAAGGAACTGACTTAGTATTTGAACGCAATAAGCAATGTCTGGTCTAGTAACTGTAAGATAAAGCAACCGTCCAATTAATCGCCGGTAGGATGAAGGATCCGAGACAAGTTCCCCTTCTGATTTAGAGAGCCTTAAATTTTGTTCCATTGGTGTTTTGGAGGGGCGTGAGCCAAGAGCACCAAATTCCTCTAGTAATTCAAGAACATATTTCCGTTGACTCAAATAAATCCCATCTTGTGAGCGGGCAACCTCAATGCCAAGGAAAAACTTCAAGTCACCAAGATCTCTTACTTTGAAACTGCTTCGTAATTCCTCCTTGATCATGTGAATTTCAGTCAAGTCATCGCCTGCAATGATGATGTCATCTACATACACAAGAACGACAGTCAGAGTATTTTTCACCACTTTAGTAAATAGCGAATAATCTGCCTTTGATTGCTTATAACCAGAGCTCATCAGCTTGTTTGAGAGTTTTGCAAACCACTGACGGGAGGCTTGTTTAAGACCATAGAGAGACTTTTGAAGCTTGCATACCACATTTTGACTTGTTGTTTCTTTGTAACCTGGTGGAAGATGCATATAAACTTCTGCATCTAAATCCCCATGAAGAAAAGCATTACTATGTCAAGTTGGTGAAGGCTCCAATTTTTCACTGCTGCAATGGCTAGTAAGCAACGCATGGTAGTAAGCTTTGCTACAGGTGCAAATGTTTCTTGGTAGTCGAGCCCCTCTTGTTGATCATAACCTTTGGCGACGAGACGAGCTTTGTAGCGCTCAATAGTACCATCTGCTTTGTACTTGATTTGTACACCCATTTGCATCCTATTGCCCGTTTATTTTGGGGCAATGATGTGAGTGTCCAAGTCTGATTATCTTCAAGAGCTTTATTTCTTCTGACATTGCATTCCTCCAGTTTGCATTAAGCATTGCCTATTTGAAACTCCTTGGTTCTGTGGTAGATGAAATGGATGCTTGGAAGGAACGATGAGAAAGGGAAAATTTATCATAGCAAAGATATTGATGTAAAGGATGAGAGGTACTTACAGGACTTGAAGAAGACTCTGGAGATGATAAATTACAGGTGACCAACTTGCAGTGATAATCTTGAAGATAAGATGGAGTACGAGTTTCACGAGTGGATCTTCTAACCGATGGTGATGTAGGAGGATGGTCATCAACTGTTTGGCTATTTTCATGAATCAATTCTTCATCAATAGGCATGGTAGGCTGAGGACTAGGATTATTGTGACTGTGTTCAATGAGAGAGTGTGGCAGAACAAGGTTATCAGAGGGTGGAGTTGTCTGTTGAATGAAGGGAAAATATTTTCGTGAAATTGCACGTCTCTAGATATGAAAATTCTTTTGTGTGCAAGTCATAGAGTTTATAACCCTTTTGGGCATAAGGATAACCAAGAAAGACACAACGAGTTGCTCTAGCATCAAATTTTGTTTTTGAAGCACTTGTATTTGTAGCATAACACAAACACCCAAAAACTTTCAAATGAGAATAGGAAGGAATGGAATCAAAAAGCATTTCATAAGGTGTCTTATTAGAAAGAAGAGCAGTGGGTGTGCGGTTAATAAGGTAAGCAGCAGTCAAAACACATTCTCCCCAAAAACGTAAAGGTAAGCCCGATTGGAAACGCAAAGCACGAGCTACATTTAACAAATGACCATGTTTTCTTTCAACAATCCCATTTTGTTGGGGGGTGTCAACACAACTCTTTTCATGAATGATTCCCTTCATTCGGTAAAAATCTATCATTTCAAATTCCCACCCATTATCGGATCGAAGAACTTTGATTTTCTTATTAAATTGAGTCTCAACATATGTGTGAAAAGATTGTAGAAGTGTGCGTGTCTCACTCTTACATCGCATAAGAAAAACCCAAGTACATCTTGTATAGTCATCAACAATGGTGAGAAAGTAATGAGCACCAGATAAAGAAGCCACATGATATTTTCCCCAAATGTCACAATGTATTGTTTCAAATGGTTGAAAGGAATTTTTATTACTTAGAGGAAATGGAAGGCGAGTTTGTTTAGCAAGCGGACAGACCTCACAAACTTCATTTTGAACAGAAAATTTTAGATTAGATACATAATTGGAAATCAACTTGAGACGTTTATGACTTGGATGTCCTAGACGTTGGTGCCAAAGGTTTGAAGAAGACACAACTTGTAAACATTTTGGATGAGTAACTGACTGTGATTGAAATAGAAATAGGCCACCATGTAATTTACCCGCTCCAATCATCTTCTTCGAGGACTGGTCCTGTATAAGGCAGGAATTAGAAAGGAATGTTACAAGACAATTTGCATCATGAATAAGCTTTCCAACTGAAATCAAATTGAATTGGAAGCTAGGCACACAAAGAACATTATTCAAGACAATATCTGAAGTCAACTGGACTCTACCAATGTGGGTAATTTCAACATCTACCCCATTAGGTAGTTTGACAGTTCTTGAACATGTAGATGTGATATGGGTAAGAATTGAAGAGGAACTAACCATATGGTCAGTTGCTCCAGAATCAATAATCCAAGAATTTGAATGTGGTAAGTGGACAGCATTAAGGGCAATACCTGACAAATTGCTTTGTGAAGCATCATTACCTACTAGATTTGATCTGGCTGATTGTTAAGTAAAGCCAAGATCTGTTGGCATTGTTCCGGTGTGAAAGGGAAGGCTTGTGATTCTACAAGATTCAACGAACATTGGTTGGCTGATGCTTGGCCAGGTGTCAATTGGTTTGGACCCTTGTAAAACTTGTGACCAGGAGGATAGCCATGCAACTTGTAACACTTTTCTTTGATGTGTCCTACCTTTCCACAATAATCACAGCTTGGTTTAGGACCATTGGGAGTGTTTTGCCTTGGAAATTTTCCTGGCCAATTATTTCCTTTTGCTGCTAAGGCAGTAGAGTCGGACATTATTGTAGGTCTCGTACTAATAATGCCGCGTTGTCTCTCCTCTTGAAGAATCAAAGAGAAAACTTTTCCCACAGCTGGAATTGGATTCATCAATAAAATTTGGCCTCGCACAGTCGTATAAGTTTCATTTAAACCCATAAGAAACTGCATAGTACGGTCTCTATCCCTGTAAGCCTCAAAGTCTTGTTCGAATCACACGAACAAGGGGGTGGAGGAGAGTAAACATTTAGTTCATCCCATAGACTTTTCAACTTCGAATAATAAACGGTAATAGAGTCGTGATCTTGGGATATAGAACTCATCTTTCGTTGCAGTTCAAAGATCCGCGGCCCGTTGATCTGTGAAAATCTTTCTTCTAGGTCAACCCATAAGTCTCTTGCTGTCTCTGCATAAATAGCATCTCCTGCAATCTCTGGAGTCACAGCATTCACGATCCAAGAGGCAACCATGTCATCACACTGTTTCCACAATCCGAAACTTGCGTCTGAAGCGGATGGCTTTGCAATTGTTCCATTGACAAAACCAGACTTATTCTTTGCGCTAAGAGCCTTGATCATGGCTCTACTCCACATGGTATAATTTTCTCCATTTAAAAGAGAAGTAACCAAAATGGCTCCGGGGTTATCTGAAGGGTGTAAACTAAAAACGGGATTTTTGCTAACTACGTCTTTTGTGGTAGACATAGTAACAAGTAAAAAACAAGCTGGAAGAAATTGAAAAGAAGAGTATGAGAGGGTAACGATGAAATTAAACAGAACTCAATAGCATTAGCCCTAGCTCTGATACCATGACAAAAAAGAAAGTTTGGTGGAAAGCTTTCATCTGTTTAATTCAAACACAAATGTGCAGAAAACAAGCTATATACAAATTCTAGTTGACTTCTCTAGACTAATAAAAGGAAAGAAAGCAAAAGAAAAGCTGTACAATCTCTAGAATTAAGGAAAATACAAAATAAGAAAAGTGTACAGATTTGATTCCTCAAATCCGTATTATAACAGTTCAGTAAATCAAGGACGTTCTCCAACATTATTGGTAATCAAATAACCTTTGTCTGCCACCGTATCTTAATATGACACTGACCTTAAGCTTTTTCAGAGATTTTGATGTGTAATCCAGTAGGAAATACGACACCAGGTTTACGGAAGACCTCCACTCCTTTGATCATTGTCCACCTAATTCATATCAAAGAGTATAAAACTTATATATAATAATGGTGGCTGTAACTTTTATACTGAGTGGAAGTACATGTCTTTATTCAATTTTTGAAATTTATTTTTGTCTTTTTGTATCGATTCTTTGAACTAATCACGCAATTGCATTTTACACTCCAAACTTAAAATTAAAAAAAAAAAAAAAAAAAAACCCCAATTCTAATAATGGTGTCTATGGTAGAAGTTCATATTATTAACAAGGACAGAAAGAAGCAAGGACCCCCCCCCCCCCCTTCCTTTTTTTTTTTTTTTAATACCTTATAATTTTGAGTAAAATCTAATAGTAGCCCCTTTGAAAAAAAAATAAAATTGATCATAATAATTCCTAATTATCCATTACATAATTATTAATCATTGACAAATAATTTTAACTTCATCACTGATTATGAATTCAACAAGAAATTATGAAAAGGAAATTTGACCCTACCTATATTTTGAAACCAAATAATGAAGAATGATGGCCATTTGAAGCTTTGCAAAGTCAGCTCCCACACAAACTCTTATTCCTCCGCCAAAGGCCATGAATGTCTTTGATCCTACATGCAATTTCTTTCCCTGTTTTGTAGGAACAAAAAATAAAAAATATAGAGGGGAAAAAAATCAAGAACTTGTCTTATTAACAATTTCCAAGCTAATAAATCAAGAACTAAAATTAATTAATTTACCTTCCATCGCCATGGATTAAAGGTGAATGGGTCGTCGTAGTAATTAGGATCTACGTGAAGCACAGATGGAACGACCATAACCAACCAATCTTTGGTATTGTATATCCTGAAAAATTCATTATAAAATTTTTAGGCTAATATCATCGATTTTATGAACTTATGTAGAAAAAACAGCATATTATCAGGCATTAATACAGAATTTCTGCAATTGATTACAAACGTAAATTTCAGTGGGGTGTACATATATATATTTTTTTAAATAGCTTGCATTAGTATATAAAAACTAAAGAGTAAAATTTTAGTGGGGACTACATGGAGATTTTTAATTTTCAGTAGGGGTAAAGTAGCAAAACTGTAAAATTTTTAGGGTAAAATTAAAAGAAAAACAATATCAGTTGGGTTGTAGCGCCACTTGCCCACACTTGGCTACGACCCTAGTTGCAATAGAAACTGTGAATAAAAAAGAAATAACGAAGAAAAATTAGAATGAATATGAGGGCATGTGTCCTTACTAAAATTTTTGAAAAGTTTAATCTTTTTCTTTTAAGTGATTACAAAATTTCAATTGTGCCCCCACTAAATAAAAAAACTGAATGGCCCCTATGTAGATATTATCAAATGGCCCCATGAATTATATTCTACTCTTATGTTTATTCCTTATTTTTAATTTTACACATCAGAATACCTTGATCTTTTTCACTATTATGCAACCGGCCCCTACATCAGTATTATGTCCAAAACTGAATGAAAATTGAACTGGTTCAAATAATGTGAGTTTTAAGTAAGACTAAAATCTTAATTAAACATTTTTATTGGGAAGCTTATAAAACTCCAAAATATATCTGAAGCTCTATATATGTACTTTTTATGAAAGTACAGTTTATAACTTTCAAAATATCTCTGATGGAAGTACAATTTCGTTCCAAAAGATGTTTAATTGAATGACTTTATCTATAAATAAAAGCTCATATGATCAAAACATGTTCAATTTCTGTCTATTTTTGAACAAAATATTGATAAAGAGACCGTTGACGTAATAGCAGAAAATTAAGTTCAGGAGAATGTGATGATGTGTGTAAAATAAAAAATCCGGGGACTATATATGATACAGATATATAGTTTGTGGGCCATTTATAAAAGTAATTCTAAATAAATTATACTTATGGTCCATTAAATGACTAAAATACGTTGAAAATTAATCTTAATTTTTTTATTCTCTTCACACGCCAAAAAGATTTTGTAGTTCCACAACTAAAGGAATTGTTTTTGTATGCATGTAAAATATACTTGCCCTTCATCTTAACATCATTTATAGCTCTTCTGAAGACTACTGGCACAATATTAGCAAGCCTGACGGTTTCATTAATAACCTGCATAATTTTAATTAGGAAATTGACAGGCATTAATAACTAAGACCCGAAACTAAAGCTAATTTTCATAAATAACTAATTTTCCTACATTCACCATGTGTGTAAACGTCATGCATTTATATTCTTCCCATGTAATCTCAAAGTCCTTCTCGTCATGACGGATTTCTATAATTTTCTCTTGCTCTTTCTGAAAAACATTTTATTACTCATACTTTTTTTGTTACATATAAATTGTGGGATCGCAAAAAATAAAAATAAAAAAAGTAAGGAAGATACAAACCGTTATTTAGCTAACACTTCCAGATTATCAGAGACAAATTTCACCACTAATGTAATAGCTGATGATGCGGTCTCAAAAGCGGTGAAGAGAAGTAGAAAGACAAAGTTTATTGCCATTTTCTCATTCATAATTTTTTTTTTTCTTCAGTTCCTCCAGCAAATGATCCAAGTAATCCCATGATTCGCATTCGATGCTTTCCGCTCATCAAAGATATCTTTGATCACTTTTATTGCCTTCTTCCGACCCTGTTTCAAAAGCATAAAATTTGTTGTTCGTCTAAAATTAAAAATTTTTATAGCACTAAGAAAGAAAATTTATTTTGTTAAAATGTTTTAATTAATTAGTACATACTTGTATACATGCATGCTAAGCAGTTCCAGGGATGTTTAAAGGAAACGATATAAGTCCATCTAGAAATGCATTGTATAGTTGTCCTTGAGTTTTTTTGAAGCCTTTGTTTCATCGTAACTAATGAGTTTCTTAACAAAATATTCAAATACCATCTGCATGCCAATAAAAGAATGTTAATATGTTTTATGTATATAGATACACACAAATGTCATTCATGAGTAATTGGAAGCATAACGTTTCATATTCGAATAACATGCCTAAATGTTTAAGAACTTGTCAATGTAAACATCTACAACATATAAGGAAAAAAGGCTGAAATTGTTACAAACCTAAGTGATTCAAGATATAGAAAAAAAAAAAAAAAAAAAAAAAAAAAAAAAAAAAAAAAAAACCGACCTAAAAATCATTACAAAATGAATAATCCAAAGGAAAAACAATGAAAAAAAAAATTATATATATATATAAGATAAATTTTTTCAATTTAAATCCAAATTTCAATTTTAATCCCGATCTTTATAAGATTTTTCCTTCGCACAATTTTTATCTAATTCTTAATTTCAAGTTCGGTCGATTTATTCCAAAAACCGACATCATCTATTAATATGAGTATCTATATTGATCATGAGTCAACATGTAATAAGTCTTATTTGTTAGAGTTGCATGTATTATTACAAATTTTTTTTAAAAAAAAATTGAGGTTGGCCAGTTGGTTAGGGTAGGGTAGATTAAAGAATACAACACATACTCAAATTGTACGAACAACTAGTAAGGTATCTATTAAAAAATTAATAACATCCTTGCTAAAATTAAATATGTCATCATTTAAGGAATAAAAGTTATTAAAATTTATGATCACAACCAAGGGCAGAGCCACCCACAGGCGAGTGGGGGCTTCTGCTCCTATTGAACTTTTATTTGCTTCTAATTTTTTAACTTTATTTCTAAAATTTTACATTTTTTTTCTTATTTTGGCTCCACTAAAAATGATTATACTTATTAGTCTCCTTAACAACTTTTATTCTTTAATTTATGCCTTAGTAAAACAACAAACCGGCTCGGCCATTGGTCACAATTAAAGAAAACGATCTATATATGTTAAATTATTGCAACAGATGTATATATATATATATATATATATATAGATATATAGATATAGTGTGAGTTCTACAAAGCCGTGACTAGCCCATGAACGCATATAAACACACGCACATACACAACACACAAAAACATATATTTGAATCATGAATTATTTTGATATGCATGCAACATGTCTTTCCTAACGACCACATACATACATACATACACATATATTCTATAGATATAGATATAATACACAAACATACATATAGATAGAGTAATAAATTATATTGCAGAAACCAACAAGTTAAGAAATACTTTACATTCGAGGCTTCTTCTTTGACATCTACAATGCCGTGATTGGCCCATGAACGCACATGGATTCTAGCAACTTTATCCATTTCAGGCAACATCTTTTCCTTCAAGTTTTCTGGCTTAACAAGTTCTCGAGCCAAGTTCTTAAGATACTTATGAATCATTCCATGTTGCCCCAGAAAACCATCTTGTCCAGATATTTCCATAAAACTCTCTGTATAACAAAGCACGAAAGACTTCTCTTCTTGCTGAAATATATGGTGGTTGATTTCAGGATCTGTTGATACGATAATTTTCCGGCCAACTAAATTAGTTCGAAACACTGCTCCATATCTGTAGAGTGCAATACACATAAAAAAAAAAAAAATAGTATTAAGTCTTAATGCTAATTACCTTGTCTCGTCACTTCATTTAAAAAAAAAAAAGAAAAAAGAAAAACATATAAATTGACCCCAAGAAAGCTAAAATATTTTGGTGTAATAGGAAGAACTAATAAGCACAATAAATAAGTAAATACAACCATCCACGTCAACCGGCTTGTAAAAAAAATTGACATAACTGAAAAGGCAGAAAATAGGACTAGGTCCCCTCATGTGAAACAATATTTTTACAAGCCACTTCTTCTTCTTCTTCTTTACATTAAAATCCCTCACATTAAAATCCCCAAGAGCACGACTCGGATTCACATTTAAAATCCCCAACAGGACGACTCAGAAATCCCCAAGAGGACGACTCAGAGTCGCATTTAAAATTTCTAAGAGGACGACTCGGAGTCTTCTTTACTAGTTTTTGTTTGTTCTTATTTCAGCTTTAGGTGACTCAAAGTCTTCTTTTTCTAGTCCCTTGTATTAAAATCCTCAAGAGAACGACTTATAGTCACATTTAATATCTAAGACTTTTATAGTCCCTCACATTAAAATTTCCAAGAGGACGACTCAGAGTCACATTTAAAATCCTTAAAAGGATGACAGAGAGAGTCATCTTTTATGATTTTTGTTTGTTCTTATTTCAATTTAGGTGACTCAGAGTCTTCTTTTTCTAGTTTCTATTTTTAATATTTCTTCTTGTATATAAAAAAAATATTTATAATAATCCTTTACCGCTGGTACTTCAGCAACATCAAAAGCATATAATATACATTTTTACTCACATAGTATTCATACACGTAAGTATGTTTATTCGTACATATATACACATAAAGTGGTAGAGACAGTACTTCATCTCAATGGAAATTTACAAATTTACAATATTAACTTTTACGTGTGTATATATATATATATGTATATATATACCTGACTATTCTCTTTTGATGAATGGTGGGATATCATTAGATGAAGGAGTAAAGAACTCCATGGTCTCTCCGAGCAAGGGCCATCCCATAGAACCAGGTGGTAGTTTGCCGTTGCATTTGGGATTCTGCCATGCATAAGCCCAGTAATTTACAACTAATATTACAAGAAAACTTATGACTCCTAGATCAACGACAATATTATCCCACATCTTAAATCTACTGGTGAATTTCCAAATGAAGTTTGAGTGATCTGAACGATAGTATTTTCAAGCTATATATATATATATATAAACACACTTGAACAGTTTGACGAACAAGAGGGACTGCTTAGTAGTGATGTGATTTTTGTTGGAAAATTCTAAATTATATGTCCTATTCCTAGTCCTAAAAATATGAAAGAGATTATGTAAGCCTGCTGTTCATTTTGGTTATCTTTATATATAACTCACATTTTGGTGGTGCTTTATTTTATTTTATTTTATTTTTTGAAAAATCGTTTCGTTGTGGAAATTTGTACAAATGGATACCATCCCACTAACTGCAGACTTCAAGTGGATACACTTTCATTCAAAATTGGTAAAAGCAAGTAGTTATTGACTAGCTTTCATTGATAGATACACCGTGAAAGTATTTAGGGATAAGATAGTGATGTGATATTCAGTTTAAAATAATACGGATGTGATTTTTGTTGGAAAAATCCTAAATATATAAGAGGCTATGTGATCTAATTTTTCATTTTGGTTGTTTTTATAACACACATTTTGGTGTTTTTTTTTTTTTTTTTTTTTTTTTTTTTTAATTGAGGAATTCTTTTCGTTGTGGAAACTTGTACCTTGGATACCACCTCACTATCTCGTTATAGACTTCGAGTGGAGACTCAGAATTGCTAAAAGAAAGTGTTTATTAACCATCTATTATCATGTAATCCTATTATTCATTTTGGTTGTTTTTATAACACAGATTTTAGGTTTTTTTTATTTTTTTATTTTTATTTTTTTAAGGAAACGTTTTCGTTGTAGAAACTTGTACCATGGATAGCACCCCACTAGCTGCAGACTACATGTGGATACCCTTTATTCAAAATTGCTAAAAACTAGTGTTTATTGACTAGCTTATATTGATAGATGCACCGGGAAAGTATTTAGGCAAAAGATAGTGATTTTACATCGAGTAAAATAATATGGATATGATTTTTGTTGGAAAAATCCTTAACCTAAATCGTAATCCTAATATGAAATATATAAAAGAGATTATGTAATCCTACTAATCATTTTGGTTGTTTTTTATAACACACTTGTTGGTGTTTTTTTTTATATTATTTTTTTTTATAAATCGTTCTCGTTGTGGAAACTTGTACCATGGAAACCACCCTACTAGCTGCAGTCTTTATCCGGATATCCTTTCATTCATAAATGCTAAAATTAAGTGTTTATTGACCAGCTTTCATTGATAGATCCGAATCACATGTGTTTGATACACACACACACACTCACACACACACACACACACACACACACATATATATATATATATAGCACTTGCCAAATGGCTGCCAAATTGTCAAATAGTTGACGTTATATACGGAGATACAGTAGATGACCTTGGGTTACCATGTATAGGCATGTTAGACTAGGGTGGTTGTAAAGTAACCATGTTTCAACATTATTATATGATTAATTTAAAAAATTCCCCTGTATCCTATTTTACTTTGCTTTTTAAATTATCAAAACCGTTAATTATATCTCTTGAAATATACAAAATAAGTCAAAAAACCACCTTATCAATTTCCTTCTAAAAAGTTAACAAAATTGCTGTTGGGACATAATATTATAAAATATTAAAACTTAATTATTAAATAAAAATATTAATAAAACAGATTATATTTAAATACAACGCCAAAGAAAACTGAATGAACAGTTAAAAAAAAACCTCTCTCAAAGCATCTCTCTCTTTTTTTCCTCCTTATTGTCTTTGGTGGTTCACATCCCTCCATCTCTAGCTCTCCCCACTTTTTTTTTTTATTTTAATTTTAATTTTATTTTTTAAGAATGTATTATCGAAAAAGCTCAAGAGGAAAAGCCAAATAACCACATCAAGGAAATTACTCTACGCATTCGAAGAGCTACTCACTGAGACTTCAAGTCCAGAACACACTAAGCAATTCCAAGATCTTCCTTTATACCAGCAAAAATAAAAATGACAATCCAAATTGATGCCTCTCGACAAGAGGACGGGATCCATATCACGACGGTGGCCGCGCCTCATTCGTACAAACCCAGATCCACAACGACCCATTCTCTCCGATGAAACCCTCCATTGCGACGAGGACCTACCCTCCCCGATGACCTCTCCCTCTCAGACGAACTTCCTAAGTTCAGAAAGTAAAACTTTTAGGATTTTGTTTTTTAAATTTTGTTTTTGAAAAGCTTTTCAATTTGTTTTTTGAGTAGTACTAGGACATCAACTCTAATCCTAACTTTTGGTCATTATATGTTATATTTTGATTGTAAATGTAATCATATGATGTGGTAATGAACACGTATTAATAAAAAAACGATAACCACATAGGTTGGTACGCAAAAATTTAGATCAGAAGGGATGTTCCTAAATTTTTTGCTTGTTTCTTTATTAAATTGCATAAAGAAAGAATTTATCATTGTCCAATTAGATCGATAATTTAATTAAATGATTCAAACTCGTAGACACCTTAGATCTATATATAGATGTGTGGTGTTTGACACACCACTCTCACGCATAAAATGTCCCCTTAATTATGTATCCTATTTACCTTTAATTAAAAACCGTTAATTATGTCCCTTGAAATATACAAAACAAGCAAAACCACCCTCTAGCAATTCCTGTTTAAAAAGTTAACGGAATGTGGTTGTGGCCTAGTATGTTAAAATATGAAACCTTAATTATTAAATTAAATATTAATAAATTAAACAGATTTTATTTAAGTACAAAGCCAAAGAAAACTAAATAAACCATTAAAAAAAATAAAAAATAAAAACCTCTCTGTAAGCATATTTCTTTTTTTCCTCCTTATTGTCTTGGTTGGTTCGGATCCCTCCATCTATCTAGCTCTCCCGTTTTATTATTATTATTATTATTATTATTATTTTAAGAATGTATTATTGAAACAGCTCAAGAGGAACCCAGATCCACAACGACCCCGTTCTCTCCGATGAACCCTCCATTGCGACGAGACCTACTCTCCCCAATTTTGTATTTATTAATTTTTAATTTTTGTTGTTGAAAGCTTTTCAACTTGTTTTTTTGAGTAATGCTAGGATATCAACTAATCCCAAATTTTTGAGTACCAACTCATGATGTGTCATATTTTCATTGATAGATGCAATCAATTGATGAAGTATTTTAAACACTTATTATAATTAAAAATAATGATAACTAATTATCATATAGGTTAGTACTCAAAAATTTGGATTAGAGTTGATGTCCATAGTATTTATTTCTTGTTTCTTTCTTCTTTTTGAATGGACTTTTCAATTTGTTTCTGGTTAGAAATGTCTTTAAAAAGTTAATTTTATTTTTAATTCTATGAATATTTAACAATTCAGTTTGATTCTAAAAAATCATTATAATTCTTTATGACCTGCCACTAAAGCAAAACTATTAGAGTATAGACGGAAATGAACAGAGCGGATATTTGAATGGCTTTGTACAAATCAGGAGGCATTTTGAACGATTTTGATAATTTAGAGAGTAAAATAAAATAGGGTACATAATTGTGCTGGCATTCATAAAACTAACCCCATCAATATTAGTTATTAATTAAATTATTGTTGGTTTCGAAAACAGTGAAAGCATAATTTTGTGGAAGCGTCATAGATGATCAGATCTTGTATACAAAATTTTTATAGAACTTTTGCCAACACTTTATACATACATTAATTCAATATATAAAATATGCATAAGATAATAATTAATCATTGTCCAATTAGGTCGATAATTTAATTGAACGATTCAAATTCGTAGACCACTTAGATCTTCCGCACCTATCTCAGTATGAATGAACGTGTGGACGTCTCTATTAATTCGGTACGATCACACATTCACTTTTGTATTTTTTTGCTTTTTGTTCTTAACACATGAGAAAAGCAAAGACTACAATAGGAGAATTTTTCTATCTCGAATTTTACAGTTGCCGAAAGTGACACTTTCATCCTTGGTATAAATCATCTGTTTATAGTGAAAGAATAAAATACCAAATTGGATTTAAGTGAAATAAATTAAAACAAATTGGCCACCTCCCATGCAGAGAAATCTAATATCTTATAATTTAATTCAATAAAATTAGACTTTGATTCCAATATTGTAAGCTAAGTCAGAAGCTCAAAAATTCGGGTTTTACATCACACCACAGGGAGTCTATATTGTAGGCGCCTATATTATGTGGAGTCTACCACACTGTATCATTTAATTTTAACGTATTTAAATATTCTCATTATTTAAGTTATTCAATTATTAATTCAAAATTAATTGATCATACAATATGTGAGTATGTATTAATTTTGTATTCATCAATTCTAAATTAATCAATTTAATTAGACACAAAAGTCCAAATAGTATTATAGAGATAACATGTAGAATTATGGACTTGTAATTTCCAACTAATAAAGCTTAAAGTAATTAAACTCTTTAATTAATAGATCAATGTATAATTCTGAAAGTTGCTCCACGAAAATTTTGAAATTGCCCTTTCGAAAATTATAATATAATGTTACTCAAAGAATCTGCATCCATTTATAACTATATACACATCCAATCATCCATAGCAATTCATAATAGTGCTAGGTTTAAAAATCCATTAACATATCTAATTATAACTTTCTCGTTAAATCTCATGATCTTCTAATAACAATATATTTATGACCTTATAATAAATTGAGCGTTTTACTGTTCAAATCTCAATCAATACTTAAGGTAACTATTCATCTACTTCAAGATGAAGGAATGGACGTCATCAACTTGAATTGTTAAATTAAAATTCGGAACTAGTCAATTTGTTGTGTTTCCAAGATACAGTGAATATGATACAACACTTTATGAATCTTTACTGAGCATGTCAATAAACACAACGCTATAAATAGTAATCCGTTAACAACAATACATATCCCCAAAATCGTTACTATATAAAATATACATCCAACAAGATCTTGAAAATCGAAACTTTGGTTAAACTACGAATAGTTTGAAATGAGATGCACAGATCATGCATTAGTTTTACGGATCCCATTAGTTTATAGGCAGTTAGGACAAAAACTTTAAAAGGTCATAATGTGACTTTATTAGCTAGTTCATTGAAACAGTATTCTTTATGTTTTATGGATCATGAATATTAATTTATTGCTTCGTTGTTGGTTTCTGATGTGGTACACAAGTCGCCCTGTATGGTCAAATCAGACCATCTTCGATTTATAATTATATTGGTAAATGCTACTATTATATTTAGTACAAAAAGTTAAAAAAAGAAGAAAAAAAGAATATTTAAAGCTTGTTCTTAAATTATTAATAATGTAATTTTTAATATTATAGCTACATTTTGCCATCATTAAGTCTTAAATTTGTAAAATTAAGTTATTTTAGCTACATAATTTAGGTGTTGTTTGGAGTAACAGCTCCAGATGGTAAAATGCTGTCTGGATTTCAAATTTCTAACTCTACATCAAACTTCTCTCTTCTATTTTCAAAAACTCAAATTTTAAAAGTCTGTAACTTTCTTATTTCAAATTTAAATGAGATGATTTTTATGTCAAAATACTCATAACGACGAGACGAACAAAATAACCATTTTACATATTTTTTTCCTAACACACTTCAAATTTTGTATTATTTTCTATATCACAGAGCTTTTTCAAAAGTTTTCCCCCGAAACACACATTTCTAAGTCAATCTCCAAAAACCATCTCCAGATATTACCCAAAACGGACCCTTACAAATGACAAAATTTGTAATGATTAGTTGAACAAGTTTAGACACCACCAACTAATAAAAATCAAATGTCAAATTTAATATTTGTTATACTTGATGGTAAATTTACCAATAAATTTGTTACTTTCCAAATTTGCTATAAAACAATAGCACTTTATTAGAAAGTAACTTTTCGCTCACAGGCGAAAATTCAACATTGAGGGGGTGTTGGTGAATGAGTTCAGTTTAAGATTTTTAAGTTTCAATAGTAATTTTTCAGAAAAAACAAAAAACTTTTTTGGAAAAGACAAAAAACTTTTTCAGAAAAAGACAAAAATCATGATAAAAAAAGTACAATTTAATTTAAACCAAACTTTAAACCAAACAAGCCCTGAGTTTGCCAATATAGATGCTCTTGGACCAAAAGGCAATATAAGGCAACGGAATTTTCTTTTCAGAAAACAAATCAATTGACAATTAATGTTGGAATTGGAGAAAAGAAAAACTTTTTATGTGCAAAACAGGCAATGAGAGCCATTTGAGCCTCAAAATTTTAAAAATAATTTTGGATCATTAAATATGTACCGGAAAAAAGGATGGGAAAATGAAGAAGGTACAAAGGGGTGTTAACTTAATTTAAGATGTCTTAATACATCTATTGATTTCTATCACAACTATTTAATTTTTATAGGAAACCATACAAAATGACATTGGCATATAGACCAGTCTAGAGTAGCACCACATTTTGGCTGCGATTTTTTTTTTAATCAAGACTAAAGATAATTAAAGAAAAGAAAAAATAAAAAAAAAAACCAAAGAATTTTGATGCATATATAATGGCAAGAATTTTACTTTCTCGAGGAACCCGTTCTAGAAGGAAAAAAATGTTGACGTGATTTCCAATACTGTGGAGGGAAAAAAGTATCTTCACTTAAATGCATATATAATTTATTTAAACTTTAAAAAATGGTCGAATGTCTTATCCTTGATAATGTTGATTAATTTCAGTCCAAGTGTAGTCGTAAGTTAAATTCAAGTTGGATAATGTTAAATAATCGAAGTCTAACACTACTATAAGAGGGTGAATAACACGATCATGGGGTGGATGTAGATTGGGGCAAGCGGGGGCACTATAGTCTCCACCAAAATTTTTGTATAGCTCCCATTAAAATTTTTTTCTGACTCCGTCACTGAAAGTGACGGATCTACAAGCCATTAAGATCGGGGGCACGTTCCCCATTCAAACTTTTTATTTTGAAATTTAACTCATATATTTTGTAATTTTTGTTAATTTTATCCCTACTCAAATTTTATTTTTGAATGTGCCCCCACTTACATATTTGAATGACAGCAATCTAAAAACAGTACAAAAAGTGAATTGCTATTTTTTTTATGTATTTAGTTGCTATAGTCCCCATTAACATTTTTGTATAGCCCCCATTAAATTTGTAGTTAACTAAGATTTGCTTTCAGTTGGATTATTATCCTAGTTCTTTGATTATTAACTACTGGTATTTAAGTATTTGGTGTTTTATTTTTAAAATAAGCAAGGACTTATCAACCTATAAATAACACTCGATTTATAATTTAGATCACTTTTCATTATCATTGTCAAGTTTTAAATGGTATGGGGACGTGCTTCAGGCACGTCCCATTAGCAATATAAGTTTTTTCTATTATTTTTTAATTTATCACTTATATTTCTAGTTGTTTCTTATTATTATTTTTTTTAATAAATTGTGGTGATAAAAATCAGTGGCATCAAAACATCTTGATTAAGTCGGTACCCCTATAGCACCCTCAATATTATTAAATAAAGAAAAAAAGAGATTACAGAAAAGTTATTCAAAGGGGAAACGTACAACCAAAAAAGGAAAGAAGCAAGACACCTATCAAGGAATCTAAAAGCAGTCGGAAGGCAGTTTCATAAGATCGAGTTGGAGTTCTTTCCTTAAAATAGCCTTCAAATATGCCTCGTTAAAAACCTTCTAGTCAAAACTGAATGAAAAAAGAAAAGGGGAAAAAGAATATATATTTACTATAAAAGTTGATTAATTACAAAACTATAACAGGAAAGTCCTGCAAATCTCTATGAAGCAGAGAAGAACAAATAATTGTTTCTTATTATAAAAATTATGTAAACATGAGTAAACTTAATCATATTGTTGTTTTTCAAATTAAAACATATAATTATATTTTTTTAAAGTACTAGTGTAAAAAATAAAATTTAACATATATGAAATAAACGTTAAACAACGTTAAAAGTACTTTGAAAAAAGGTTGAAGCTTGATTTTTTCGGTTAATTAGTAATTTGGGGGGAAAAAAAAGTTGAAGTATGATTTTAGCAAAAAGACAAGACAAAGTGTAAGTACAAAATAGTCTCCTCCACGTACATTGATGTGTCATGTGTGAGGTGTTTAGAGAATTACAAAGACAAGTGGCGAAGTACTAAACCATTTGATCTAGACTAAACAAGGAAGAATGAATTTGAGCCATAGGATTAAAAAAAAAAGTAAGCATGCAAGTTGAATAAAAATTTTATTTTTTCCTACCTCATTCTCCTTTCCATATATACTAGTAATTAGAAAAGGAATATTAAGATATATATATATATATATATATCTATCTCTCTCAAGAATGTGCCAATACAAAAAAAAAAAAAAAAAAAAAAAATAATAATAATATATATAATATATACAACATTCTATCTATGATTTTTTATTATGAAGATATACAAACAAGTATATATGCAATTATAATTTGAAAGTTAGATTTCAATTTTGAACAATTATGAATTTACATCTATCAACATAAAATATGAAATTTTTTCTTAATATTTGTTGTAATGCTTGTACTTGGAAAGCATAGAAAAGTAATTTATTAATTAATTTTTAAGATTTGTCTTTGACCTTTAGTGAAAAACTTCTCCATACATATTTATAAATTTTTACTTTAATAATACTTCTCTATTAAATATTCGGTTAGAATAAAAAACATGTAATCCGCCTAAGCAATTATCTATCTATTTCAAAACAATCATCAAGAACTTGAAAATTAAATTACAATAACATTCTTTAATTTGATTTAATAATTTGTTTACGCTATTTAATTGTTGTTTAGCATAATCTGCTAGTTTTTTTTTTTTTTTTTTTTTTTTTTTTTTTGTCATAAATAGGGATATATTTACTAAGAATTCCAATTAAAAAAAGTTTTACTTTACTTTCTAGTTGTTGTCATCAAATAGAAGATTTTCTTGTTAAAAACTACGTTTTGTTTTCTCTCTTTTTATCTCTAAAGTCAATTTGCTACTATAATTTTGTCAATTATATTTGTCATCTAATATATATAGTCTAAAAAAATGTTGACACAAATTGAATACACCTAAAATTTGGACAAGTGTACTTAGAACGTTGAAGAACAAAATTTTTTGTCCTTATGTGGTTGAAGTGCAAAAACTCAAAGGGATTATTCTCTCTTCTATATATACTAGCAAGGGTCACGTACCTTAGGCACGTATCATCTTTGTACTTATATATATATATTTTTTGAAGGCTGTACTTAATTTTTTTCTGTAGAACAAATTATTTAAAAAAAATAAAACTTTATTAAAACTATAATAATATTAGACTATGTTTAATATCCACCTACAACTTTGTGAATGAATGAGGTTAAGGAATTATTTCTTGTTGTATAAACTTTTATTACATTATATTAACTATCCATAATGATTTTATTGAGTAAAATTTCGATTGTTTAAAAGAATTTTTTTGTGAGAAGATCAACTTTTTTGGTTGAAAAGTTGAAAAACAATGAATTGCCTATTTTAAATATATAGCATATATTTACTAAAGAAAAAATAAAAATATGCATTGTGAAAAACATTTAAAAATACAATTTTTCACTATAAATAAAAGAAAATTTATATGATAAAAATTATACGTTTTACACTATTGGTAGGAATTATTACTTGAGTCATTGGATCAATTTTTTAATTGTTTTGATCTATGACTGGAAGTAATTTTGCGTGTAGAGTTTTAAATTTTAACATATTTACAAATCAAACTGTTAAAAAATTAATTTAATAATTAATCTTAACAACACCTATGAATAGTAAAAGTACAATTCCTTTAATAAGTGATGTCTCAAAAAAATATACTAAGCAAGCAAAATTTTTCTCAATCTTCAGAGGTTTAAGTAAAATAGATTTTGTAGTCTGATCGAAACACATAAAAATATATATAAGATTTAAAAAATTAAAAACGTTGAGAAAATTATTTTGGAGGGAAAAAAATTAAGAATTATATAAATGTAAAGGTCAAATATGATTAAATAATATTTTAGAAGTTGTGTGACAAAATATATATATATATATATTATACGGACATATTAAAAAAAAAAAGTTAGATTCAAAATAAAAATATCGATAAACAAAATTTAAAAAGTACGAGATTAAAAACATACAAACGAACGCACAAACAAACTATTTATTTAGTTGTACTACTTTTAGAAGAAAAAAAATATATTTGAATTCATTAAAGGAAAAAAAAAGTAGTCGAAGTGCAAAATTAATATCTTAAAATTGAAAGGAAAAGCTTGGTAGAAATAAAGGTTAAAGTCTAAACCAAAAAAAAAAAAAAAGCCTAGAGACTACAAAAAATAATAAATAAATAATAAAATAAAATAAAAATAATGCAGTATATTAAAAGTATAATACATGTGCTTAGGTTTGTAAATAAGGTAAAGGTGTTGAGTTAAAAACAAAAACTAATTGATTTGAACTTAAAAAAAAAAATGGTTTGAGGTGTTTAAAAGCATGAGGTGTGGGGAGGAAAACAAAGTCATGTGGATTAAAAATAAACCATTAGATTAAAATTAAATGAAAAGCTAATGGACATGAACCATTATAGAGATTAAAAAAAATAAAAATATTAATAATAATAAAAAAAAAAGCAACGCAAGCAAGTTAGAACAAAAATTTTGGCTTTTCCCCCACATCACCACTTCTTATATATAGAATAGATATTATAGATTTGTGATTCATCTTTTGTCTTCTAAGTTTCCTTTACAATTAAACCACAATATTTTCAAAATTTTTTTTTTTGGACAATCTATGCAGCTATATTTTGCTACTACTAGAATGGTTTGATGTTTTTTATTTTTTATTTTTTTTTATTTTTGAGATTAGGACTGAGTGAGTTCTTTTAAAAAAAATAAAAAATAAAAAAAAATTTAAGCTCTAGTTGAGAGGATTGATTTAGATGTTTAATAAGTATTATCAAAACGTGGGAATATGATTGGTAATATTTATTCATTATAACTAATCGAGAGTGTAACTTTGAGTTTATAGTGGAGTAACAACATAGCTAGTTAATAATTAAATGGAAGATTAACCTGTAGTTGATTTGGCTATAAATTATTGGAAATTGATTACATATATCCAGTGACTCCCTTTGCAAGTTCCTTAAACTCATTTTGGTAGCGAGTTGTTGCTAGATTAAATTGGCATGTTGAAATGGATATATATACACATTACTAAGTAAACTAGGTTGTCCGATCAAGATGGTAGTGTACTACTTTGGTCCAGTTGACCCGTGCATATTGTTCTATATGCTTCCAATATACAAATCATTTTATAAACATTATGATTTTGGCAAGAGATCCCAAAAAATCTATTAAAACCTAAATCCATTTGTGTTTTTCAAAAATTTAATTAATTTTTTTTCAACAATTATTCCAAGCTGTTAAGATTTTTCTATTTAAACAAATTATGATAATCTGGGAAATATTGGTTCATTAGGAGTATGAGGAAGTGAGAAAAAACCCGGATGCATAGGAAGAAAGGAAGGAGCAACATAAAATTCTGGAGGCATCGGGTTGCATCCAGCCCATTCAAAGGCAACCAAGTATCTAGCAAATTAGACAAAATTATGTGTAAAAGATACTATTTAAACTAATAAACTTAATATATATATATATAGATAGATTATTTTTTTTTTTTTTTTTGAGACATTTAAAAATTTGGTTAGCCTTGTCCGGTAGAACGGCCAGTGTTGTTAAAACAGAAGCCCGAGGTTACTCCAGTCCCTGTCTGGGAAGATGCCAACCGTAAGAAACTTACAAATACATATCTAAGCTTCTTTTTTCCCCCATATGAATCTCAAATAAGTAGAGAGAAACGAAACACATTCTCCAGGTTTCAAATCTTAGAGCTTCTATATAAATCTAGTCTCTTCCACTTGCTGAGCTAGCCTAAGTGTATGTTGCAGAATTTACATAGTAACTCTTAAATGTTTTAAAGATGTAGTAAGCTTACTGAAGCCAGTCTTTCCTAAGATGGTATATATGTAACACCGCCATGATCAAGAGTCCATTTTCTTGATTTTGCACATGAATTTTCTTGACCATTATCAGGTCCTGTAACACACCCACCTACGTAGGGCTGTTACCAGGCTTGCTTACTTAAAAACTTATCTTACTTATCCTTGTAAAAGTACATAATTTTTTTTAAAAACTTAAATTCAAAACCATATACTTATGTATATATACAAGTATATACTAGAGTTCAAACCTTTGTAACATACTTGCAACTCATACTATTATTAGATATTAATACCCTCAAACCAACATCACATAATACAATAAATTTTCAAAACGCGTGGCGGTGACCACCCCAAATTTTACAGTCTGCAGTACCATCTTTAACAGTCTTGTATCATACATTGCTAATAGGGCTGCTTACCTACAGCATAAACGTACGTCATGAGCTTTCGCTCAGCAAGTATAACTTATCATCCGCAAAACAATTTTGATAAAGATATGCATGAACCATTTATGCTCTCTTATCACATTAGTTATGCTTCCTAGGTTAGCATCTTTTTGGGCCCCTTACATAACATGAGTGTATGTACCATGGCGCGCAGCCATGGAGTAGTTGGGGCGGCCAGTCCAATCTAACTCAAACATGTACCAAACCTGACCTAGAGCGGGTCGGTAAGACACAAAGCAACTAGCTTGTCATCATACTTGAAAAATTGGTCTTGCTTTGATACATATTTGAAAAACCATTTCATACTTGAAAACCATTCCATACTTGAAAAAACCATTTCATACTTGAAAACAATTTCTTACTTGAACTTGATGTTATTCTTACTATGTGATTTATCATTAGTGAGCATGCTTCATGATGCCACAATAGTAAAGCATAAATCATATGCATCACATACATGAATGCATGAGCTTTGAAAACATGCAAAGCAGTAAAAACAAGTTGCCTATGCTGTAGGCGGAGTTGTACTTGCAGGTTATGCTAGATCCTGAGTTTGTTGTTCTAACAGGTCACAACAACAGGTTACCTTCATGTTTCCAAAAAGGACGTAAGATAAGAATCATCCTATCTTACTATAATCTATAACATTCAATGTTGCTATCCAAACCAACATCCATAGATAACCTTAGGTATAAAGCCAACATATTATTTATAGGGGTATCCGATTTGGTTACTGTAAGTAACCATGGGTACAAGGACCCATAATTATTGTATCCTTCCTGGTTACTATATGTCTTACTATTGTTACCATATAACTTGACCTAATTTATTATTATTCTTTTCTTCATAAAACCTTGTTTGATATTGTCTTACCTTTTTCTTTTAACATTATTTATAAAATTTTAATCTTTTTAAACTGTTTTTATAAAACTGTAATTTTTGAAAAAGACTGAAAATTTTGAAAACCGTCTTTGAAAACAATCCCATAAATTTGGGTATCAGTGCATGTACAGGAACTGCCTGTTCATGCACTGTTTTGAAAATTCTGTGTAGGAATTTCTTTGTACTCGGCACAATTTTGAAAATCCAATTTTTTTTCTCAAAATCTGTTTTGAAATTGAAAAAGTTTTCTTAATGAAAGTTATAGACCTCGAAGACTCCTACAACTTTCATTATTTACTCCAATCTGGTTCCCTTTAGCCTATCCGTTTTCTTTTTGAAATCTTCTGGCCATGCACATAGTCTGTTCAGGCCAGTCCCGGTTTTTGATAAAAACAGAGGCCTTTAGAGTCTTATTTTTAAAAACCGTCCATTTATTCCCCTAAGATTTTCAATTCTCTACAACTTTACAGTTTTAACTTTTTCCAAATTCAGCTTCTAAAGGCCTCAAATTATGTTTCCAGATCACAGTCCTACTTGATCCGAAAGTTGACAGTTTTGTTTTTGATTGATTTTTACGTAAAAATTCGTACACCCTAACTCAAACGGTTGTAACCGTGAGCCTATATCAATTCAAGCAGCGTGTTACGTACATTCTTATCATCCATTCATTTGATCATCTTACTTAAAACCCAAATAGGTAATCCTTACTTGGCTTACCAATTTCGGTTTTTAGGTTAATTCCTTAACCTCCATAACTTAAACATCATAACCATAATCATCATTCATAAAACATTCTTACTTAAACATGTGAGGACATTTCACAAACATAAGATAGGCATACAAACATTCCACATTCTTTTTTAAATCATAAAATCATATGCATGCTTAAACTTATTAATCCACCTAAGCCTAAATCAAGCACATACTAAGCATATAAAACTTATTGCATGAAAAATAGAAAGGGTTAGCTTATGTTCTTACACACCCATGCTTGAAATACATATAATCCTTAATCAAAACTTAATTGAGTACTTAGGGGATTAAGAGGATTACCTCTAGGCCTTGATGGGTGGATCTACCACCTTAGATTGAGAAAATTTTCCTTCCTTTCTTCACCTACTCACAACCGGCCACTTCCTCTCTTTTTTTTTATTTATTTTTTCTTCTTTTTCGGTTCTAAGGGAGAGAAAGAGAGAGTTGAGACTGAACTAAAGTTTTTAGGGTGCAACTAAATGGTTCCCCATCACCACCTATTTATTGGTGAAAATTAATTAAATTTCTAGAATTATTTTTATTCCACAAATTGCACATCTAACCCTAAAAACAAAATATTTGCTAACAACTCCCTTGAGGTGGCCGGCCATGGGGGTGCCATTTGCTCCCAATTAATGCATAATTATCCATTTAATTTTTAATTCCAAAAATGGCTTATTTATCTTTAATGAGGTGTCACCAAATAAGACCATGTTTGGCACTTTCCTTAATATGCAGTCTATTTTCTTAATAACTAAGATAGTGCTAATACTGTTTTCAACTAATAACAGTATAGTTATACTGACTGCAGTCCAGAATTTATCTGCACTTAACTGGACTACGTGTAGGTTTTTCTTAGGACTTGAAGCCACTTAGTCCTTATTGCTCTAAATATTGTGCTTGATTTTCTAAAGTGGTCCCGCACCTTATTCTCGCTTCTTCATTCGCAATGACGGTTTATCGCAGTATAATTTCTATATTGTTTATTATACTGCAGTCCCGTCTTAAACATACCCTAAATCATCCTAGTTAAACTTTGACCGAAATAAAATCATAAATCCTTATTCTGCCTTTTTAATCAAAAGGCCTCATATGCTCGACTAAGCAAACTATTATTGAGTTTTAAGAACTCCGATATATCCTGATAAATCAGATCAGGTAATTCATATAAACATTCATATTCCTAAAAGAGGAATCATGAATAAGTAAAAAGGGTGGCTATTACAGGTCCTTCACCAAGTATTCGCATACAAATGTTGTTTAAAGTCGTACAAAACATGTTGCTATGTCCCTCTACGTGCAGTCCCCACCCACCATCTTCGTTCTGAATATTACAGAAATGGTTCAAAATTAAGCATCTAATATTACTACGGTGGATGATCTATATATTGAATCTTGCTTTATTAATTTGAAAAGAACATTTCTTTGGTTTTGAACCTGAAAATTAAGATCCAAAACTCCTTTCCTATCCGTTTAACTAGTTCCATCAAGGCCATAATAACCATTACTTGTTGCAAACAAGAAGGACATATTTTACGAATTCCCCCTGAATTATATCACTAATGTTGATAACTTATATTTTAAAACGTACGTTGTCTTTTTTAAAGAAAGATCACATGCAACATCTATAAGGAAGCCAAATTTATGAAGTTATTTAAATCCTTAGCTAAAAGCAACTACTCGAATAAGAGAATACATGTAAGATTTGGTAGCCAACTAATTTATTTTGGAGTGAGGGAATTCTTTAGTCCCTAAATAGTATAACTAACATTTCAAAGTTTTGGTGGTGATTCTAGAGATATATTATTGTTCAGGGAACATAACAAGTATATTTTAAAGTTCGTAGAGTATATTGACAAAAGTGACGTACTTTAAGAGGAATACATAAAACTTTTCCAAATGTATGTAAACATTTGTATATATACTTATACACACCCGATGGTTATAAATGTTGCGAAGAATTTCTTTACGATGTTCTGCAGAGAATATGATATTAAGGTGTCTTGTAATACACAAACATATGACCTACAAAAAATAAAGAGAAAACCTGGTGTCAATGTTGTAAAAAAATTTTGCTACTAGCTCAACTAATAAAAGTAAAAGGAATATTGAACTAATTTATTTTATAAAAAAAAAAAGAAAGAAAGAAAGAAAGAAAGAACAAAAATAAGGAAGAAGAGTACGTACCAAGGGAGGAAGAGAGAAAAATGGGCTTGTATTTTCAGCAGGCCAATGGCCATCAGAAGCCTACAAAGCTGAAAGGTAGTGAACTGCTCTCGTCAATGTTGTTGTGGTCTTTTCATGTGTGATGATCTCACCCTCCATAACCTTCACAGGAGGAATCATTTGTTTGAAGTCTTTTTCTCTCAATAACTGGAATAGTACGAAAATGAAAAACAGTTAGACTAAAAAATAAAAGTTTTACTACAAGTTTCGCAACAGTTGTAGATATATATAGTTGCATTATTTGTCTCGACATGAAGCAAATAATGAATCTTCTGTTTATTACTTTGAAATTTTCAGAAAAACCGTCGTGGTAGGTCAAAAATTTTTTTTTTTTTTGAATTTTCAACCTACCACGACGGTTTTTTGAAAAAAACTGTCATGGTAGGTATGAATGCGGGAATTCTGAAAATTTTTGAAGTTGTTCAACTTTTTGGAGCGTATATTAAAACCCAAAAATATACCCTCTTTCCCACCCCATTACACTCCGAGCCTTTTTCACTCTCTAATACAAACTCTAACTCCAAACCCAAAGCCGCCCATATCCTCCCTCCATTTATCGCTTCTCCGCTCCCTCTATACATTCTCGTCGCCATTCCTCTCTCTCTCTCTACTCTGAGCCTTTTTCCTTCTCTCTCTAGCCGCCATTCCTCCCTCTCTCTCTAACTCCGAGCCTTTTTCCCTCTCCCTCTCGCCGCCATTCCTCCATCCCCTACATTCTCCACCACTCCGCCCGTACCCACGCTCGACAATCCGGTAAGTTGAAATGTATCTTGTTTGGGTAAGGCACGGATTTGGGAATTTTCTATCCAAAATGTTGATTTTGTTGATTGTGGTTGTTGATTGTGAAATTTCCGTCCAAAATGTCAAAAATCCACAATGTTCCTTCCAAAATGTTGATTTGGTTGATTGTTGATTTGGGAATTTTCTGTAGAAAATTGTCCAAAATCCGTCCTTTCGGTAATTGTTGATTGTCGTTGTGATTTAGATTGCTTTAAAATTGATTGGGTAAGACACGGATTTGGGAATTTTCCAGAAAAAAATGTTGATTTTGTGAGTTAAATTTTCCGGATTTGCCACCCGTGGGAAATGAAATCAATTCGAAAATTTTTTTTTTCGGCGGACCCTACCAAGACGATTTTTTCAAAAAACTGTCGTGATAGGTAGACCTACCACGACTGTTTTCTTGAAAAACCGTCGTGGTAGGTCCGCCTATCAAGACGGTTTTTAACGTAGAACCGTCGTGGTATGTTCTTAAATGTCCACATTTAAGCCATATTTTTTGCCTATTCCACGACGGGTAAAAAACCGTCATGGAATCTGAAAAGATTCTACGACCCTGGATTCCACAACGGTTAAAAAACCGTTGTGGAAATATTACCACGACGGTTAAAAACCATCGTGGTATCCACATTTTGTATTAGTGCAAGGATTCAGAGACATCCCAATAGGTGTAAATAACCACAGGAGTAAATAAACTATTTGCCGTAATATGTTAAATATTCGCTTCCAATATTGTTAAAACATTGTCATTTACTTCTAGTTTCATATACAAGCATCTACTATCCCCTTAAAAAATAAAAATAAATAAACAAGTATCTACTACTATTTTCGTTTTAAGTAATTAAATTTTTAGTAAGTAGTTTATCCTTTATTTGTTTGATGATTGTTTTTAAGGAAATTTCTATGATAAGTCCTTTTATGTTACACTACTGGTAGGAACTGTTGTTTAATTTTTCAAGGTGTGATTTATTATTACGGAGTAGTTTCGTGTCACACCTTACAAGAGAGAGAGAGAGATAGAGAGATAGAATAATTTCGCTAAAACTATATAGATATACTAGTTTACAAGTACGTGCTATGTGCATGTGTGTTATGTTTGTTAAAATTTTTGGATATGATAAAAAATATTGAGTAAAAAAAAATTATTTTACTCGAAATAAAAAGAATTTCAAAAAGACAGTTAAAAGTATAAGATTTCAAGAAAATAAAGAAACCATAATAACACAAAAAGAAAAAGGTAAGGATATATTTGGAAAATAGTTGTATTGAAAGGGATGAAGGGTACGTAAGGTTTAGGAAAAAATCACAAAAAGAAAAAAAAAAATTCCATAAATGGACCAAAATAAATGTATGAACCGTAGGAAAACTAACCAGCCGAAATTATTATTGTCTAGAAAGTAAACTAAAAAATATATAGAAAAAAAATGATGTTTAAATAAAGACGCATTTTATTTTTTTAAAAAAATAATAGGACAGTAGTTAGGAAAATTTTTAAGACAATTTGAAACAAAATTTGTAAAAGGAAAAAAATGAAAGGAAAATTAAAGAAGAAAATTTAGAAAAACATGAAAACAAAAAAAAAACAAACACACACACACACAGATTATTAATCGGGGGCACGTGCCTGCTTTCTTTTAGGTTTGTGTTAGTTTCACTTGTGATAAACTAGATAATTAAATAGACCATGAATGGAGACGTGAGAACACCATAACTCCCTTTTTACTATTAGAAAAAAAAAATAAAAAATAACCATGTCCTAATTAAATAAGTTTGAAAAGTTACCTGCATCTGCCATAGGAGGTCCGTACTCGGGCGCTTGACTTGCCGGCGATGCTTTACGAAATTAAGACGGGCCTCTTCCACTGTAGCTCGCTCCTCCGGTGTACCTGCCTCCGGATCGAACTGCCAAATCTGCCGTCCGACAAAGTTGTTTGTGCTGAATATGTAAGGGTCATTTCCCCCATCACCTATCTTCAGCTTCCACATGATTCTAAGTATGATCTCTTTGTATATAATGTGTGCTAGACTAAATCTAAATCTAAAAGCAATCAAAAGTGGTGACAGTTTTCTGATGTGCTTACAAAAACATAAATTATATATATATATATATATATAAGAAAGAAAAAAAAACAAAAAACAAAAAAAACATAAGTTGGACACCCATTTATAGGGTCACTGACCAGTATTATTACGATTGTTTGTTTCCTTTTTCTCCTTTTCTACGTACAGTCCATCAATTACAAAATGGGCGGTGGGGAAGCCATGAACTATCTTTAGTTAATGCCCTCACTCAATTTTTTTTTAATTAGATTTTTGTAGTTCAAAATATTTAAAAACTCTAGTTGTATCCATATTTCACAAGAAATGTTTTTGTGACCCATTCAAAAATTAAACATGTTATCGTACCCTTCTTTTGTAAGAATATTATAATTGTGTCCACATTTAATAATTCAAATAAACAAGTATATCTTTATTCAAAAAAAACATTTTTTTTTTTGTAATGCCCCAACTTAAAAAATACTCTGACTTCATCATTGATTACATGGGGACTACTATCTCAACAGTTGAAAGTGGTTTGGTGGCTTTTTTTAAATATTTTTTGGGTTACTTATTGATACAGAGACACTGTTACCATAACAATAGAAAATTTTGAAAGTGGTGATTGGTAAAAAGTCAGGAGGGACCAATATGAGATAGAATGTATGGCTTGGGAACATGTATATAATAATAAACCTTAGTTTGAATATAAACAAATTAAGGACAATAGATGACAACTAAGAAATTTGAAGAGCAATTGTTGTTGACAACTGCTGTCGCATTCAGTATCCTTACATATTAATTGTTAATTATATTTTATAGGAGAAAGAAAACTATATAATAGTATTACCTTCTCACAGCAACTAGTTTGTGGAGAGTTTGCATTAGCTTTGGTTCCTTCCTTATATAGGCGCTTGGGTAAACCATCGTCTAATCCCAGCGTAAAAACATGACACCAACTTGTTGACGAAAATATCATGCATGGAATGCACGAATTTAATAATGGTTTTGAAACTATGAGCATAAAAGATGATGATTTTTATGAAATGTCTGAAATTTTTCAAAAGAAAAAGGACTTTTTTCCACTCCTTATGTACTAAAAAAATTTGAACTTTTCTGCCATTTTTCTATAATTTTGAGTACTCATTTTTTCTTATCCAAAATACTCTATCTTCAAAATTCCCTCTATGCCTCTTCCAGCACTCTCTAAAGTTTTCTCTCTTCTTCACTCTCTTTCTTCCACTCACTCTCTCTCACTCTCTCACTCTCTCTTCCTCAATCCTCACTCATGTGGTAGGCCCTTAGAAAAACAAAGAGTACATCACAGCTGTTTGAATTTCAGAAATTTTATAAAAACCAGCAAAAAATGATGCATGCTACCAAACAATCAATTAATCAATATAATTTTAAATGGCCTATTGGAGAAAGTATATACTTACTCCTTCATTATCAATGTACCATTAATGTTCTCACTATGCAATTCTCGACCTTTCGATCTTTTGATTTACTATTATTATTATTATTATTTAGAATCAACAAGTTTGTTCGAACTGTTAAATCATATTGGACGTAAGTTCTGTTGGATTATTAATCCAACGTTGGGCTTATATGTGAATAATTATGTGTTGCGGACTGTTAAATAAGGTTAAGTCCAATTAAAAAGCGATTTACTAAGTTTTGGGCAATTTAGGATTTAATGTATCTGATAGGATGTGGGCCTTTAATGTCAAAAGACTTAAAGGGTAATTTCTATTTTTATGATGAGTTAAAATATAAATACCAAAAGATAACAGGGAAGTTATATATCTATATAAAGTGGTTATGGTCCCCAGATCGCACGTATCATTATCATTACTCAATTCTGACATCCCATAATCAGAGAGAGAACACAAAGAAGAATAAAGGATTCTCTTGGAAAACGTGTTGATCTGGAAGGCCAACCACACGACCTTAGAAAGTGATTAACCGTTATGGATTCAGGTACGCTTCCGCATATTAGTCTATTGATTCTTGATGATCCAACATGAATGTTCATTGATTATTTTTAGGTGATGGTTTTCACCAAAGGAAATTTTATCTAACAATTGGTATCAAAGCAGGATTCATGTTGAATCATTGAGAAATATTTTCACAATTTTTGTTGACGGTTGGATTTCGGCCTTCAGATTCGTTTCTTTGAGTGTATATACATCAATGAATATTGATTGATATTCATATTTACATTTGCCGTTTACATGTTTCTGGGAATTTTTTTTTTCAGAAAGTTTGTTAATGGTTGCCTTCGGTTTTGGAGTATTACCAAGTCAATTTAGGGTTTTTTTTTTCATTTTTATTTCATATACGGGCCCAATTGGGCCTGTGACAAGAACGGGCTACGAGCTTAATAAAAAAAAAAAGCTATGGGGTGGGGCCTCGGGCTAGTGTAGGATCCGAGTTGGGCTGACCCAACCCGGTCCAGCCCTAACCCGGTTAACGGTCAGCCCAGTCAACGGTCAATGGTCAAATGTTTTGATTGTTGACTTTTTATCAAAAAAAAATTTTAAGGATCAATTTTGGTGCAATTTTAAATTCGAATATTAGTATGTTTATATATATATATATATATTTTTTTTTTTTTTTTTTGAGATAAATTAATTAAAACAACATGTTACCAAAGTGACCTCTCCTGTGAAAATTAATTTGTTTTGAAATATAAACGGTTGTGTGCATGTGACTTATGTGAATATTAATTGGTCCAAAGAAAGGTGAATATTTAACAGAATTGCATGTGCACCTATGGTAATAAATGCGTGATGATTATTCAGTTTTACATGTGAATAATAAATCGGCCTAAAGGAAGATTTATTGTTTGATATGTTCTTATTATCAGTGTTTGATTACTACACCAAGATATCACTTAAAATTAATATTTTGTCCAAAGACAAAATATTAATGGAGTGTCCGGTATCTTGAGATGGTGTTTACCTTTATTTGAATTTTTGTTTTGTTTTGAGACTTATATGAGCTTGTTTTGTTTGTTTCTTGTTCTCTGGATTCAGCTATGACTCCTGCTAATATTACTGCCACCATCAATTCTATTCCTATGCTAAATGGCTCTAACTTCAAGTCATGGCAAGAAAACCTCTTGATAGTTCTCAGAGTCATGGATCTCGACCTTGCGATAAGGGTTGATTCTCCTGCACCTCTTATGGATGAGAGTACCTCTGATGGCAAGAGGGATATGGAAAGGTGGGAAAAATCAAATCGCATGTGTATGATGATCATGAAGAAGGCCATTTCAGAAGTATTCAGAGGCAGAATGTCTGATAAGATCACTATGGCTAAGGAGTTCCTTGCGGATATTGAAAAGAGATTTATCAAGAACGAAAAGGCTGAAATAGGTACGCTCTTGACCGATCTAATTTCAATGAGGTATAAGGGCAAAGGCAATATCAGGGAGTACATCCTAGAGATGTCCCATCTTACTTCCAAGTTGAAAGCACTTAAGCTCGCTCTCTCTGAGGATTTGCTGGTGCATATGGTTTTGATCTCCCTTTCGGAACAATTTAACTAGTTTAAGGTGAGCTACAACTGTTAGAGAGAGACTTGGTCTCTGAATGAGCTCATATCACATTGTGTTCAGGAAAAGGAAAGATTGAAGCAAGATAAGGTAGAAAGTGCTCACTTGGCCTCAACCTCTAAGGACAAGGAAAAAGGAAAGAAAAGGAAGAAGGATAAGGAAGCTACAGATATAGCACTACACAAGAAACAACAAAATAATCCGGTTGACCCGAAAGGTGTTGGTTGTTTCTTTTGTGAAGCTGAAGGGCATAAGAAGAAGCAATGCACCAACTATCACGCATGGCATGCTAGGAAAGGTATGCTTCTTAATTTGGTTTGTTTTGAGGTTAGTTTAATTTCGGTACCTAGACACACGTGGTGGATAGATTCTGATGCAACAACTCACATCAGTGTGTCTATGCAGGGTTGCCTGAGTTTCCGAAAGCCAAGTGATGCTGAAAGTGTGACGCCCTGACTTCCCAAGCCGGGTCGACACCATACGTACTTGTACTTAACTTAAAAATTTGAGACTAAATTTATTTATTTTTTTTATTTTTTTTAAAACATACTCACATAAATTATCTTATAGAGAAAAACTTGTCATGCATACATACCATACTGAAAGTATAATCTCAAGTCTTCAAACTTCGTACATATAACAAAACATAATTTACTTTTGAAATATTAACATATTCTCTGAAAATTGGATGCGGAAAATTATGCGTAGTGGTATCCCACACCGTCCTTCACCCGCCGCATCGTCCGCATAGCCCACCACTTAAGCTGCAGGCTTCTTAGCTACAGTATGAAATATAAGAGTGAGCTTTCGCCCAGCAAGTTCAAACATAATCTCACAAAATATTTCAAACATCTTAAAAAGAAACATGCCAATCATCACGAAACTCATGCATGAACCGTTTATGATTGATTGAATGTCTTATGTTTCATTATAGACTCAATCTTTATTATCTTGTCTCAACATGTGGGCCCATAGTGTACGTACCAAAAGCGCGCAGCCTCCAGACAAAACTAGGGTTTGCAAGGCCCTAACAGTTCTGGGAGTTAAACTGAACCCTTCACGATCACGGAAGGTAAATATCACAACTGAAACATGTAGTCTCCACGATCACGGGAGGTTGGTACGACACCTTACTTGTTTCATCTTACCATGTGGATTAACATTAGTGAACATGCAGCATGATGTCACTATTTCATATCATACTCAACATTTGCCATAACATGGCCTTCTTGAAAACATGGCATTTCTGAAACCATGGCATTTTTTGAAAACATGGCATTTCTGAAACCATGACATTTTTGTAAACATGGCATATCATGTCATAACATATCTTAGCATATCATCGCATGGCATCACATATCATAGTATAACATAGCATGTACACTTGAAAATATGATGTAAAAAGCATAGCTTAACATAGCATAGTGTTTACTATTTTCATACTGTAGGTGAGGTTTGATACTTGCCTGATATGCTATGTTCCGGGTTTTGTTGCTTTAACTCAGATCGCAACTGCAGGTTACTTCCTGCTATTAAAAAGAACATAGGATAAGGATCCTATAAAATGTTGGTAACCTTTCCAACATTCTAGTTATATGTCCCCCACACATGCCTTGATCATTTACTAGGTTATTAATCGTAACCCTAGAGTTTGTGGTTAACCAAACTTGATCCATTACTTGTTAGGTTACTTGAGGTAACCTTGGGTATTAAACCTATGTATATATGAATAGTATCAGGTTACTATTCCTATTATCGGGCCTAAGCTTTAGTAACTTGGGTATCCTTCCCGGTTACTATCCGTCAACCTCTTGTTACTATACTTTGGCTTTTAAAATCCAAATATGGAAAATTTGACAACAATCTTTTGTTTAACTTAAAAATTCGTAGTTTTCAAAGTGTGACTTTATAAAAATCATTAAAGGCGGAAAACTGCCTTTAGAACAGTTTTCACCGTCAAAACAGTGGTGTTGGTGCAAAAATACAGTTTTTCCGCATGTTTTTAGAAAATCCTGTGCAGGAATTTCTTGCTCTTATGCACAGTTTTTATAGTTCAGGTTATATTTAAAAATCCAGATTGAAATTGAAAAACTTGTCTTCACGAAAGTTCTTGCTCTTGAAAAATTCTAAAACTTTTGTGTTTTAAGAAAAACCCAGTTCTGCTTGGATTCTTGTCAGTTTTAATTTGAAACTTACTGGACGTGTAGACTAGGTCTGGGCAGATCAGCCTCGGATTTTCGTAAAAACGGAGGCCATTGGAGCCTCATTTTACAAATCCGTCCTTGCTACCCCCTAGTAAAAACTGTTCCGAGAAACTTTTGTGTTTTAAGTTTTTCCAAATTCGGCCTCTAAAGGCCTCAAAATAGGCTTGCCGTAGAACTGGTCAGGATCCACCCGAACCTGGCAGTTTTTCGGTTTAGAGTTCGTTTTACGTCCTAGACGTGGAATCTAGCTCAACTAGCCACCGCGGGAGCTCTAATACACACATGCAGCGGTTTTCTTGTGTAAATTTTCTTTAATCACAATTTCTAACATCACCATGCAAACCTAATTGATATTGGATCAACTAAGTTGCATGATTTCGGTTGCACAAAACCTAACAAGCATACTAATTAAATTCTAGCAACCTAGCACAAAATTATCATTCACCAACACTAGGGCAGATTGGGGACATATAATAAACTAGTATTTAGCATGCAAATTAAGAAAATTAAAGGAAGCATGCACATAAAAATCAAACCACCCCTAATTCTAGATCAAGCACAACCCTAGATTCCTAACTTTGTGCACAAAATAAATTGAGCTTATGCTCTTACAATTTCAACTTGAAATACATGTAAATTTCAAATTGAATGCTTAATTGAAAGAGATTAAGGTCTAGAATGGTTTACCTTGATTAACTCAAGATTTTGGGCTAGGGTTTGGCTTTCAAATTCTTCCCCCTCCTAGACTCCACCAAACCGGTTTCACTCCACCAATTTGCACCAAGATTTGTGTTGATCTCTTGGTGTTTGCTTGAACCAAAACCGGCCACTAACCACTCTCAATTCTCCTCACTTTCACTCCTTATCACAGCCGGCCACTAGGCCTAGAAAAGGGCACAAAAATTTTTTAAGACCATTGCTTGTTGTTGTAGAGAACAACCGACCACCCTAGCACTAAAACCCCTTTGGTTCTCAAATTTTTCTTTGTTCTTGCTCACCCTTGGAAGTCCGGATTTCTTGAGAGAGAAAATGGCAAGAGTTTGGCTGATTTTTCCTAATTTTTGAGGTCAAACCGCCCCCCCCCCCCCCCCCCCCCTCGAGGCCTATTTATAGGTGAGATTTTTGGACCTTTTTGCAAATATTTTTGGTTCAACTTTTGCTCATAAATCCTTGGAGTAAAACTAATCCTATTTTGACCCCTAAAAATTAAAAAAATTACACAATGGGAGGGTGAGGTGGCCGGCCACATGCTTGGTGAACAAGCAAAAATTTCTTTCCAAGCTAAAAAAATAAATTATGATGTAATAAATAAAAGGTGAGGTGATGTCATTCACCTTAGGCCTTGTTTGGCTCTTTTCTTCAATAATCAATCCATTTTTAAGCTTCACAGATATTTCCAATACTGTGTTTACTAATACACAGTACAATTCAGTACGGTTATACTGAACTGCAGTCCAAAATTTATCTGTGTATAGTTGGACTGTATAAAAATTTCTCTTTTTATTTAAAGCCCTTTGGCCCTTAATATCCTATTTTAGGTGCTTGATTTTTCTATGGTGGTTTTAAATTTTAATTATATTATCTTGTCTGTAAAGACGGTTTTCACAGTATTTTTCCCATACTGCTTATCATATCATAGTACCGTCTTACTCTGGTCAACCTTTGACTTATTCTGGTCAAACTTTGACCATCATGAATTCATAAAATTCCGTCATGCCTTTTTCCTTAAAATGCCTATTATGGAGTCTCGTAATTAATTTACCGAGAACTCAACCCTATACTGATAAAATTATGAATTTTGTATTGGTATTCATAATTTTCATACAATTGCACATAAACACATAGTACAAACTTTAGATTTCTTATATACAAGAAAATCATAAGTTCGTGAAAATTTTTGGATATTACAGAAAGATACATCTATATGGGCGACGGCAAGACGGTTCAAGTTGAAGCAATAGGAAAATTTAGATTATTGTTGAAGACTGGATTTTATTTGGATCTTGATGAGACATTTATTGTACCATCTTTTTAGATGGAATTTGATTTCTATTTATGCTTTGGACAAGTCTGGTTATTCTTGTTCATTTGGGAATGGAAAATTTAGTTTGTTTCATTATTCAAAATTGATTAGTTCCGGTTCTTTGTCCGATTACGATAATCTTTATTTAATTGATACACTTGCTTCATTTAATGAATCATTGCAATCAAGTACACGAGATATAAAGAGAAAATTAACCAGTGAAAATTTAGCTGCGTTATGGCACAAGAGATTAGGTCATATCTCCAGACGGAGAATAGAGAGACTTGTGCCAGACGAAATTTAAGATCCCTTGGATTTCACAGATTTTGATGTTTGTGTTAATTATATAAAGGGAAAACAAATTAACAAAAGGATATTTGAAGCCAACGGGACTTTGGACGTCTTAGAACTCATACAGACGGATATTTTTGGGCCATTCCCTACGGTTGCTTGGAATGGTCAACAATTCTTTATAACATTCATCGACGATTTTTCCAGATATGGCTATATATATCTCATTCATGAAAAGTCACAGTCGCTGGATGTGTTCAAAAATTATAAGGCTGCAGTTGAGAACCAACTCAGAAAAAGGATCAAAAGCATCAAATCTGACCGTGGTGGTGAGTACTATGACAGATATGACGGTTTAGGTGAAACATCCAGGACCGTTTGCTAAGTTCCTAGAGGAATGCGGTATCACCCCACAGTACAGGGTTCCGACGTTGGGCTTTAATGTATCTTATCATTAATCCAACGTTGGACTTATATGTTAATAATTATGTTGCGGACTGTCAAATAATAAGGTTAAGTCCAATTAAAAGTGCTCTACCAAGTTTTGAGTAATTTGGGCTTTAATGTATCTGATAGGGTGTTGGCCTTTAATGTGTAGAGACTTAAATGGTAATTTCTATTTTTATAACAGGCTAAAATAGAAATACCAAAAGATAACAGGGAAATTATCTATATAAAGTGGTTATGGTCCCCAGATCGCACGTATCATTATCATTACTCAATTCTAACATCCGATCATCAGAGAGAGAACACAGAGAATAATAAATGATTCTCTTAGAAAACGTGTTGATCTGGAAGGTCAACCGCACGGCTCTAGACAATGATTAACCATTATAGATTCAGGTACGCTTCCGCATATTAGTCTATTGATTCTTGATGATCCAACATAAATGTTCCTGGATTCTTTTTAGGTGATGGTTTTCGCCAAAGGAATTTTTATCTAACAAGTTCTCCTTCCAACTTTTCTTGGGTGGCGTCTAGTTCTCCAAAGGTAGTACTCTAGAAACCTGGATAGAGGATATAGAAAAAGTTTTCAACCAAGCAGAGATCGATTAATATCCTTTTATATCCCTAGGATTTAACAAATTCCAAATCATATCTTTTAAGTTGTCATCTACACCCACTCCCATTGCACAATAAGTAGTGCACACCCCCACTAGCAAGTAGGAATAGGCCACATGCCGACTTTTTATTACTCGGTACAACTTCCTCTTATCACAGTTCAACACTTTGATAGCTAAGATAATTATTTTAGTTTTGAATTATGACATCTTGATTTAATTAACAACTATAACAAATAATACCTGCACGGTCCTTATTCAAACAATTAAAGTAAATATTTATGTCAAACTAATATTTATATTGCCATATAAAATATGTATGACATTAAATTATCAGTATTTTATGAAAACATGCTATCTAGTGCTCCAACGACTACTAGTTAGCGCGACAACCGACACTAGAGTACCATAAATATGTCCAAAAATATTTCACTGATTACTCTAGAGGTTTGTGAAGCTAGCTCGGTTACCAAATGGACCTACATAATCGAGACTAATAATAATCTTTACTTTAATCAAAACTAGAATCAATCAAAAATTAATATCACCAGTACAAAAAGAGGATACCACGACGGTTTTTAACCGTCGTGGTACATTTTCCACAACGATTTTCTAACCATCGTGGTATCCAGGGTCGTGGAATCTATTTGCATTCCATGACGGTTTTTTAACCATAGTGGAATGGACAAAACTGCCGCCAAATGAAGGGTAAATAGGGCTATTCCATGACAATTTTTTCAAAAAAACCGTCATGGAAAATTAACCTACCACGACAGTTTTTTGAAAAAACAGTCGTGGAATGTTTATATTCCACGATGATTTTTTCATAGGTTAATGTACCACGACGGTTTTTTCCAAAAACGGTCGTGGAATATAAACATTCCACGACCATTTTTTGAAAAAACGATCGTGGTACGTTTACATTGAAAAAATCTTTACTCGTTGATGTATATTTAATATTGAAAAAAATCTTCACCATGTAAATACCATGTTTGGTAAGAACAAATAATCTCATATGCGCGCAAATGCCCTCTAACATCATCAATGGAATGAAATCTATGATTTCCACAGATCTCACCCAGACACAGAATATTATCATCTTGTATGTGAGCTTTGACAAATAACAAAAAATTTTCAACACCATCTTCATATGTTTTAGACAATCTATCAAATCACATCCATTTCCTATCCATGATTTGTAACTCCTAAATCAAAATATCAAAGTCTTAGAAGTCAAAGTACTAAATTTTAAAATGCATATCAAATTAATTTAACACCTACTGCACAATTTACTTAAAAATCGCAAAAAAAAAAAAAAAAAAACTAAAAATACAAAACCTAAAATCATTATTAAGTCTAAATACATGGGGGGAAAATTTTGTGATCACTTAAATTAACACCTATTGCACAATTAACTCAAAGCGATCCCAAAATATACAAAACCTAAAATCATAAGAAAACAAGTTCATAAATAGGGGAGAACGAAGATATAGAAATTATCACAGAAATAGCCTATTTAATAAAGAAGTCTACCCACCCCGACAGGTACATTTATTAAAACTATCTACATATATACAGCTGTCCACATAAAGCAATTTTCACACAGTTTTACTCGATCGTAAGGGTAATAATGGAGACAAAAGTAAATAGTTCAACTACCAAGATAATAAATATGACTAAAGTAGCATCAAGATTAAGGAAAGATTTAAAATAACCAAGCCGAAAATAGATATTATAAAAGTAAAAGAATGAAAAAAGTTTGTTACCGCAGGCATAATTAGGCACGGTGGCTGATTAGAATGGATTCTGTAGCCACGGAGATAGCAGATGTTTAACCCTAATTTGAGCTGCACAGGCCGAATGAACGTTAGTAAGGGAATGTTAGAGTTAGACTTCGTCTCCCTCAAAATGCGGGTCCAGAAAGAGTCACGATTAGGAAAACATGCCGAGGGACATAGCCAATAGAATAAAATATCATGAAAGAAAAGAAAAGAAAAAAAGAAAGAAAAAAGGTAATCAAATTGGATTATTCACAATGTATAATATCTGCAAATATAAAACTTCTCCTTCTCCTTTTTTCCCTTATAAACACACACACACGCTCTTTGACTTGGACAAAAGTAGACAGAAGAGTAACCCAAATTTAATTTTTTTAAAAAAAAAAAAAAGGTAATAGATTTGGCTTTAATTTAATTAAAAAAAGAGTACTGGGATTAATTATGCGTTGTAGATGGTAGGTGAAGGCGTAATAAGAGCTATATAGATTTGGCTTTCCATGCATCTTCCCATCACTGGCCGAACTCTATCTCTCTCTCTCTCTCTCTCTCTCCATATGTTTGTGTATATATATGTGTGTGTGTGTGTGTGTGTATGTGTGTGTGTGTGTGTGTGTGTCTCTTTAATTATTTCGTTGCATGCTCTTCTCCTTCGGTAAGCTACTGGAGTTCTCCATCTTATGTTTCCAGTTCTCTCTCTTTATTTATTTATTTATTTTTTTGTGACACATATATATAGATATACACGTGTATATATGTATGCCCAAAGATATGTGTTTTGTGCATGTTCTAATGTATATGCACTCCATATATATATATATATATATATATATATACACACACTCTGTGAACTATTGCAATTATGAAGTAACACATAATTATGTTGCGGCTTCAACTTGCAGGCGCTAGATTGTTGAGTCCAATATTTCTGCTTTCGGATTCTCCTATAATATATATATATATATATATATATATAAGAATTAGAAGATTTCGAAGGGAATAATTTGATAGAATGTGGAAGGTTAAGTATGGAGCGGGTACGGAAGATCCACACTTGTTCAGCACAAACAACTTCTTAGGAAGACAGATATTCGAGTTCGATCCGAACGCCGGCACTCCGGAAAAGCGAGCTCAAGTGGAAGATGCTCGCCAAAATTTCTACAGAAACCGCTACAAGGTTAAGCCCAGCAGTGACCACATTTGGCGTCTCCAGGTATGTTTCAAGCTATGGAAGTGTACTTTCTAATTAATTATTAATTCGTCAAAAATAATGTGACGCCCCGACTTCCTAAGCCAGGTCGACACCATACATACTTGATATTTCCTTGAAAATTTGAGACTAAATTTTTCTTTTTTTTTTATTTTTTTATTATTTTTTTTTAAAACATATTCACATAAGTTATCTTGTAGAGAAAAGCTTGTCATTCATACATACTATACTGAAAGTATAATCTCAAGTCTTCAAACTTCGTACATATAACAAAACATAATTTACTTTTGAAATATTAACATATTTTCTGAAAATTGGATGCGGAAAATTATGCGTAGTGGTATCCCACACCGCCCTTCACCCGCCGCATCGTCCGCATAGCCCACCACTTAAGCTGCAGGCTTCTTACCTACAGTATGAAATATAAGAGTGAGCTTTCGCTCAACAAGTTCAAATATAATCTCACAAAATATTTCAAACATCTTTAAAAAGAAACATGCCAATCATCACGAAACTCATGCATGAACCATTTATGATTGATTGAATGTCTTATGTTTCATTATAGACTCAATCTTTATTATCTTGTCTCAACATGTGGGCCCATAGTGTATGTACCAAAAGCGCGCAGCCTCCAGACAAAGCTAGGGTTTGCAAGGCCCTAACAGTTCTGGGAATTATAACTTGACCCTTCACGATCACGGAAGGTAATTACCACAACTGAAACATGTAGCCTCCACGATCACGGGAGGTTGGTACGACACCTTACTTGTCTCATCTTACCATGTGGTTTAACATTAGTGAACATGCCTCATGATGTCACTATGTCATGTCATACTCAACATTTGCCATAACATGGCCTTCTTGAAAACATGGCATTTCTGAAACCATGGCATTTTTGTAAACATGACATTTCTGAAAACATGATATTTATGAAACATGGTATTTATGAAAACATGGCATTTCTGAAACCATGGCATTTTTGTAAACATGGCATAACATGTCATAACAGAACTTAGCACATCATAGCATAGCATCACACATTATGGCATCACATATCATAGCATAACATAGCATGTATACTTGAAAATATAGTATACTTGAAAATAGTCTTTACTATTTTCATACTGTAGGTGAGGTTCGATACTTGCCTGATATGCTATGTTCCGGGTTTTGTTGCTTCAACTCAGATCGCAACTGCAGGTTACTTCCTGCTATTAAAAAGAACATAGGATAAGGATCCTATAAAATGTTGGTAACCTTTCCAACATTCTAGTTATATGTCCCCCACACCTGTCTTGATCATTTACTAGGTTACTAATCGTAACCCAAGAGTTTGTGGTTAACCAAACTTAATCCATTACTTGTTAGGTTACTTGAGGTAACATTGGGTATTAAACCTATGTATATATGAATAGTATCATGTTACTATTCCTATTATCGGGCCTAAGCTTTAGTAACTTGGGTATCCTTCCCAGTTACTATCCATCAACCTCTTGTTACTATACTTTGGCTTTTAAAATCCAAATATGTAAAATTTGACAACAATCTTTTGTTTAACTTAAAAATTCGTAGTTTTCAAAGTGTGACTTTATAAAAATCATTAAAGGCTGAAAACTGCCTTTAGAACAGTTTTCACCGTCAAAACAGTGGTGTTGGTGCAAAAATACAGTTTTTTCTGCATGTTTTTAGAAAATCCTGTGCAGGAATTTCTTGCTCTATGCACAGTTTTTATAGTTCAGGTTGTATTAAAAATCCAGATTGAATTTGAAAAACTTGTCTTCATGAAAGTTCTTGCTCTTGAAAAATTCTAAAACTTTCGTGTTTTAAGAAAAACTCAGTTCTGCTTGGATTCTTGTCAGTTTTAATTTGAAACTTACTGGATGTGTAGACTAGGTCTGGGCAGATCAGCCTCGGATTTTCATAAAAACGGAGGCCATTGGAGCCTCATTTTGCAAATCCGTCTGTGTTGCCCCCTAGGAAAAACTGTTCCGAGCAACTTTCATGTTTTAAGGTTTTCCAAATACAGCCTCTAAAGGCCTCAAAATAGGCTTGCCGTAAAACTGCTCAGGATCCACCCGAACCTGGCAGTTTTTCGGTTTAGAGTTCGTTTTACGTCCTAGACGTGGAATCTAGCTCAACCAGCCACCGCGGGAGCTCTAATACACACATGCAGCGGTTTTCTAGCGTAAATTTTCTTTAATCACAATTTCTAACATCACCATGCAAACCTAATTGATATTGGATCAACTAAGTTGCATGATTTCGGTTGCACAAAACCTAATAAGCATACTAATTAAATTCTAGCAACCTAGCACAAAATTATCATTCACCAACACTAGGGCAGATTGGGGACATATAATAAACTAGTGTTTTGCATGCAAATTAAGAAAATTAAAGCAAGCATGCACATAAAAATCAAACCACCCCTAATTCTAGATCAAGCACAACCCTAGATTCCTAACTTTGGGCACAAAATAAATTGAGCTTATGCTCTTACATCCCTTGCTTGGAAATACACTTAAATTTCCAAATTTAAAGCTCAATTTAAAAAGTTTGAGGTCTAGGGAAAAATTACCTTGATTAACTCAAGATTTTGGGCTAGGGTTTGGCTTTCAAATTCTTCCCCCTCCTAGACTCCACCAAACCGGTTTCACTCCACCAATTTGCACCAAGATTTGTGTTGATCTCTTGGTGTTTGCTTGAACCAAAACCGGCCACCACTCTTAATTCTCCTCACTTTCACTCCTTATCACAGCCGGCCACTAGGCCTAGAAAAGGGCACAAAAATTTTTTAAGACCATTGCTTGTTGTTGTAGAGAAGAACCGACCACCCTAGCACTAAAACCCCTTTGGTTCTCAAATTTTTCTTTGTTCTTGCTCACCCTTGGAAGTCCGGATTTCTTGAGAGAGAAAATGGCAAGAGTTTGGCTGATTTTTCCTAATTTTTTGATGCCAAAACCGCCCCCCCCCCCCTTGTGGCCTATTTATAGGTGAGATTTTGGACCTTTTTGCAAATATTTTTGGTTCAACTTTTGCTCATAAATCCTTGGAGTAAAACTAATCCTATTTTGACCCCTAAAAATTAAAAAATTACACAATGGGAGGGTGAGGTGGCCGGCCATATGCTTGGTGAACAAGCAAAAATTTCTTTCCATGCTTAAAAAAATAAATTATGATGTAATAAATAAAAGGTGAGGTGATGTCATTCACCTTAGGCCTTGTTTGGCTCTTTTCCTCAATAATCAGTCAATTTTTAAGCTTAACAGATATTTCCAATACTGGGTTTACTAAGACACAGTATAATTCAGTACTGTTATACTGAACTGCAGTCTAAAATTTATCTGTGTATAGTTGGACTGTATAAAAATTTCTCTTTTTATATAAAGCCCTTTGGCCCTTAATATCCTATTTTAGGTGCTTGATTTTTCTATGGTGGTTTTAAATCTTAATTATACTATCTTGTCTGTAAAGACGGTTTTCACAGTATTTTTTTCCCATACTGCTTATCATATCACAGTACTGTCTTACTCTGGTCAACCTTTGACTTTTTGGTCAAACTTTGATCATCATGAATTCATAAAATTCCGTCATGCCTTTTTTCTTAAAATGCCTATTATGGAGTCTCATAATTAATTTACCGAGAACTCAACCCTATACTGATAAAATTATGAATTTTGTATTGGTATTCATAATTTTCATACAATTGCACATAAACACATAGTACAAACTTTAGATTTCTTATATACAAGAAAATCATAAGTTCGTGAAAATTTTTGGATATTACAAATAATATATTGCTAATTAAATTTCATTGTCAATTTTTAGGTTACGTAGACTCTAAGTAACTAAGAAAGGACGTACATTATTTTATTACTATGCCTTTAGTTGGTTGGTGGTTTTTAGTTTGGGTGATTAAGTATAAATATATAGCTGTATCTTTTTACCGATCTAGGGAAATACAATCGGAGGAATTTTGTTCTAATACCGACTTTAGATGCGGATTTGACTCACGGAAAAATAATGGCTTCTGAACGAAAAGAGCATCGAAAATTAACCCTTTACCTTGAAATAATATTATCAATGAACCAGCCTGTTTCAGTATTGTCGGCAACCATGATCTCGGCCATATTTGGTTGAACATGCCTTGTCGTCCATAACCAAAAAATACAAAATGTAACAAAAATGATAAATAAATAATTGGGAAAATATGTGGTAGAGCCCTTTTTATATACCCTATCGGTAGAGTTCATTTCTAGATCGTTCAGATGTAATCAAACGGCTGAGATATTGCTTGTATACGGTAATTATTATACATTTTACCTTACAGTAGTATTTTACTAAGAAATTAAAAAATTTTAAATAACTTTAAAAAAAATCCACCTTTACTGGTAAAAGGTTTTGGTGTGGTGGGCGGGGGGGGGGGGGGGGGGCGCACGAAGGTTGCCGGTCTGGGGCTTGAGTTGCAGAGGGACCGGATCTTGGGGGCGGCTTGCCAGGGGAAGGTCGACACCGGGGGGATGGGGGGAGGACGAGTTGCAGAGGGACCGGATCTTAGGGGCAGCTTGCCGAGGGTAGCTAGATGCTAGGTGGGCCGGGGGGGGGGGGGGCGGACTGGGTTTGGGGACTAGGTCGTCGGCATCGCGAGGGATAGATCTGGCGTGGGGGGTCAGTAGTGCTGTAAATATGGGCCGGCTAAGCGGGCTAGCCCGTTGCCCTCATTTTTGTCCCGAGGGCGGGCTCAGCCTAGCCCCAGCTCGGTGCAAGTATAAGGGCCGATTCGGGCCTTACCATTGAGCCCGGCCCGTTTAGGGCATCCCGCCCATATCTATCTCTCTTTTTTCTTTTTTTTTTTATTATTATTTTTCAAAAGCCCGTTTACCCAAGCCGATTTTAAGCTCGCCGGGCTTTTAGGCTTGGCCGGGCTTATAGTTTCAAAATTCAGGCGGGCCCAACCCGACCTGCCATTTAATCGGGCTGAGCCCATCCCGATTTTTCCTTTTTGCCCGTTAGGGCCGGATTAGGCCGGGGCGCCCGAATTTACAAGACTAGGGGGATGGCGGGGCTTCGTCGGTGTCAAGCGGGCTGGGGGTGTCGCCGACGTCGGGGGGCGGGGGGGAATGGGTCGCCATCAGAGGGTGTTTTAGTTTTTTTTTTTTTTTTTAATTTATATATTATTTTTAATTTTTTTAGTATATACTAGTATAAAGTTAGGTGCATTATAACTGCCTTGCACAAACAACATCTCAACCGTTTGATTACATCTTAACAGGTTAAAAATAAACTCTATCAATAAAATATATAAAAAAGGCTTTACCGCAGCCTTATCCTAAATAATTAAGTCCTTGTAAAAGTAGAGTATTTGACAACTATATGGTCAAAATAGTTCGACGGCCAATATCAGACACACAAGGTTTCGTGTGTCTGATAAATTAGTAAAGTCGGATGGGAATATGGGTTCATGATTCTACTAGCCCCATAAATATATATATATATATATATATATATATATATATTCAACAATAGTATTCTTGACACATCTATTCACATTATATTCTAGCAAGCTATATATATATATATATATATTTATAATTTTGAATTTGAGGTGGAGAGAATCGAACTCCGCATTTTATTATAAAATCGGGTGTAAAATTATTATTAGGTTATATATGCAATTATATTAAGTGAAAAGATTCTAAGAAATTTACAAAAGTTTAAAATTTCAGGAGAAAATTAATGATGTTACAAATTAAAATTCATGGGGCATTTTGTGATAAGGCCTAAAATTTGTAAGATTGAAATTTATCCTTTAACTTATCCATCCATACAATATTCTTATCGTGTCATTTTAATTTTTGAGTAAATGTAGATGCTAAGAGAGAATAATTTCAAACAAACAATTCCCCAAGTGAAAGTTGAAGATGGTGAGGAAATCACATTCCAAAAAGCTGATGCTACCATGAGGAGGTCCATGAACTTTTGGTCCGCTTTGCAATCGCCACACGGCCATTGGCCCGCAGAAAATGCTGGCGTTATGTTCTACATCCCTCCACTGGTACTATGTTTTAATTAGCTTATAAAGACCTTGAACTAGTTAAGTAATTAGTGTATTAATTAGGTTTAATTATTTTCTAATGTACAAAAATAAAATGAAATTACAGGTCTTTTGCATGTACATCTCGGGTACTATTGACACAGTGTTCAATGAACATCACAAGAGGGAAATGTTGTGGTACATGTACTGCCACCAAAATGAAGATGGAGGGTGGGGGTTACATATAGAGGGTCCGAGCATGATGATGTGCACGGTTCTAAACTACCTCGCCATGCGCATTCTAGGAGAAGGCCCTGACGGCGGCCTTGACAATGCCTGCGCTAGAGCTCGCAAGTGGATTCTTGACAATGGCGGAGCAATGGGCTCTGGCTCATGGGGAAAGACTTGGATGGCGGTATGCCTACTTGAATTTGTACATATATATGGATTGATGATATCTATCGTTATGTGACAATTTTGAATTTATTTTCATTACAAGCTAACCGTTAAGGAATATTGCAAATAGTGATATACAATTCAAGATGTTAATCTTGAAAAGATCTCATATTATATATGTTGAGGTACTAGACAACATTATCTTATCATGAACTTATTTAAGACTATACTCATTTCACTTAATTTATTTTTATGTTTCAATAACAGATACTTGGTGTGTATGAGTGGGATGGATGCAACCCCATGCCTCCAGAGTTTTGGTTCTACCCTTCCGTTGTACCTCTTCATCCGTATAAATTATCGTCATCTTTGTCTCATTTTCTTTCTAAAATTTCCAAGATTACATAACTAGTGTAATTATAAACATATTTCTCATACCGTTGTTATACATTTCATTGAATGCAAAATGCAGCAAAAATGTTCTGCCATTGCCGATTGACGTTCATGCCTATGTCGTACTTGTATGGGAGAAAGTTTGTTGGTGCTATCACACCTCTCATTCAGCAATTTAGAGAAGAAATTTACAATGAACCTTACAAAAATATCAAGTGGAGCAAAATGCGCCATGTCTGTGCTAAGGCTGATAACTACTATCCTCATGGTAGTGTACAACGTCTCTTATGGGATATTGTCTATTATATTGGAGAATCTGTTATCAACACTTGGCCCTTTAACAAGATAAGGGAGAGAGCAGTTCAGAAAGCAATAGAACACATCCATTATGAGGACGAGAATAGTCGATACATCACAATCGGATGTCTTGAGAAGGTAAGTGAAACACCTATTCCCCATCTTCAAGATATTATTTTCTATTAAAACGGATAATTTATTATTCATATTGTCGAATTTCCCATGCAGCCACTTATGATGCTTGCTTGCTGGGTTGAAGATCCGAATGGAGAAGCTTTCAAGAAGCATATTCCCAGAGTTGCAGATTACTTATGGGTAGCAGAAGACGGAATCACTATGCAAGTATGTAAACAAATTATATATCGTATTGGAAGCGATTACTGTAATTAATAGTAGTGTTTGAATCTACTAGTTCTAGTTATTCATTTCGATAAATACATTTTTGAAATCTATGTAGAGTTATGGTAGTCAGGCATGGGACTGCAGTCTTGCCATTCAAGCACTACTTGCCGGCAACATCAACGACGAAATTGCTCCAGTACTGAAAAAAGCACACGAATTCTTAAAGATGTCTCAGGTTAGGGAGGACCCTCCAGGCCACTTAGACCATTTTCGCCATATTTCGAAAGGGGCATGGACTTTCTCCGACCGAGATCATGGATGGCAAGTTTCTGATTGTACCGCAGAAGGTCTAAAGGTAATTTCATTAACATGTCTTTTAACTCTGTACTTATATTATGAATTTGTTAAGCTATATACCCGAAGAACCTTAAAATTATATTTGGAAGGAATGTTTGCGAATGATGTGAACAATTTTTATTTTTTATTTTTTTTATTTTTTTATTATTATTTTTTTTTTATATTTCAGTGTTGCCTACTGCTCGCAAAGATGTCTCCCGACATGGTAGGTGAGCCAATGGTTGCTGAGCATATGTATGATTCTGTTAATGTCATTCTCTCACTACAGGTAAGAAAAGAGGAATGTGATGAAACTTATTTACACTTACATATATACGAGCATTTGTACATAATATAAGAGCTTTGCTGTGTATATTTTTGTTTAATATTGACTGTTGAATCAATTGTGTAAACCCAAAAATAGAGTCCAAATGGTGGCGTATCAGGTTGGGAGCCGACAGGAGCTCCAAAATGGTTGAGGTAAACAATAAAAATTTCAGTTGGAATATATTGACAGATTTGTATCAAGTACAATTATACTTATATTTCCCGATGGGCAGTGACTTAATCCCGTGGAATTTTTGGAGGACCTTGTTATCGAATACGAGTAAGACATATGATAACCCCATTTTAGTTGTTTGACTTTGTACGAAATATTGTCATTAACAATGAATCAGAGACGATCACTTGGCACTTAAATTAAAGATGTGATTCATATGATGCAGGTACATAGAGTGCAACTCATCTTCAATCCAAGCATTGAATTTATTTCGAAAATTATATCCAGGACATAGAAGAAATGAGATTGATAATTTCATCACCAATGCCGCTAACTACCTAGAAGACACACAAAAGCCAGACGGCTCTTGGTATGGAAATTGGGGAATTTGCTTCATCTATGGCACATGGTTTGCCATTAGAGGCTTAGAGGCTGCCGGTAGGCACTACTACAATTGCGAGGCTGTCCGTAGAGCCGTTAACTTTTTACTCCAAGCCCAGAGAGAGGATGGTGGTTGGGCGGAGAGCTACACTTCTTGCACAAACAAGGTATGAAATAACATAACATAAGCCCATCTATTTGTACTCAACTTTCTTAGCTAATGACAAATCCCTTTTATTATTATTTTTTTTTTTTAATTTGCCCCGTATTCATGTAGGTATATACACCTTTTCAAGGAGACCACTCCAATTTGGTTCAAACTGCATTTGGATTGATGGGCCTGATTCATGGTAGACAGGTTAGTAAATGGTTTGATATTTAAGACTGAGCTTCATCCTCATGTTAGTTAATTTCAAAATAAATTTTTCGTCCATATAAATTGAAGGCTGAGAGAGATCCAACTCCTATCCACCATGCTGCAAAACTTTTAATCAATTCTCAATTGGAAGATGGCGATTTTCCCCAACAGGTACAATCTAGTTAAATAATATGGTAAATTGTTCATTTGGTCCCAACTTCTTTACAAAATAGCGATTTGATCTTTTGGTAGCTAAAAGATCCCTAAACTCTTTTAAGGGGTGAAATTTGATCTTTTTTACTAATAGATATTAAAAATTGGATCGAATAGATCATGTGAATCATACATGTAAGTTGAATTATGTAATTTTCTTTTGCTAGTAATCCTTAAATAGTGAATATGTATGATTAACATGACATTTTCTATTAGCTTCCAAAAATTAAAAAAATTAAAAAAAAAAATAAGAAGAAGGAGGAGGAGGAGGTTGGGAACAAAGTCACAACTTTATAAAATTGTTAAGGATCAAACACCCTAAACTATAAGCAATTTGTGTAAGTTCCATTAAGACTGATGAGTTTGCGGAGATACATATTGTAGTACTATTTATATATATATATATATATATATATCTTAAAATATTTGTTAATTGTTGGTTACACTTACTATAATTGCAGGAACTTATGGGAGTTTTCATGAGGAATTGCATGTTGCATTATGCAGCGTATAGGAACATCTTTCCTATTTGGGCTCTCGCAGAATATCGTAATTTGGTTCCATTGCCTTCCAAAAATGCTTGATTAACAAACTCAAGATCAAGCTGAGGAAGTTATGATCACAATGACAAAAAAGGCCAACAAAGGCTAAAGTAATTATATTTGTTTGTTGATGTAAAATATTACAATCATCAAAAGAATATTTTTTTTTTTAAAAACACTATTTGCATTTGTAAATGAGGCAGGTGATAAGACATCACCGAGATGTGAGAGAAGCTTAATGGCCTACTGTGAGCTTTCCTGCCATTGTCACTCCAACTTCTTCAATTAAGACTGAATTCAAGCGATTTCAACTATAATTTATATCAAATATCTAAACATGCTCAGCAATCTCAACTCATATTCTATGTATATTGTCTTTCACATTCCATTTTATTTATGTAAACAAATCTACCATCATAATTCTACGTCCACGTCCAAATATATTTAAAAATCCATTCCTCAAATTTTTTATTACAATAACATTAATCTTTCTGCCCTTACTTTGACTAAATAATATTTAATTCTTCTGATTTCATAGTTAAATATGTCTGGCTTTCACTCAGTTTTCTGATATAAATTTTCCTTTCATTCAAACTTGTCAACCATCTGATGCAAGTAGAGTTTCATGCTAGTGCCGCATCTTACACGGCACCTGAAACAATACCTGGCACAAATGTACACACACACACACATATATATATATATATATATGTATATTTTTCTTGACGGTACAAATGATGAATAGTATGAAGGATTCAGAAACATCCGAACTAAGTGCAAATAAATAAAAGGTTAATTTCACTTTTAGCACCTATGGGGAAAAGATTATTAAAATCAGCACCACTTTTTCATCTCTTCATTTCTAGCATCGCCACGTAATCAAAACCTATGATATGTGGGACCCAGCTGCATTAAATGTATGTCAAATTACGGGTTTACCCTCATCTCCCTCGCATGTCCCAAAAAAATATGCCAAACCGGCATCTACAGTATTTTAGAGAGAGAAAATGAAATCTAAAGAAAGAAATAGTTGCAATCGGCCGGAACCGCTCGGAAACCGTCCGAAACCACCACGAAAGACATCTATAAACAGCTTCGGGATATAGAAGGCCACCTACTTAAAATAGTTTAAAAAACCGGCACCAGAGATCGAGAGAATGGTGGCCGATGAAAGGTTAAGGGGAAATCGAAGTTAAGGAATCAAAGAAGTCGAAAGTTAAAAAATTACTTTTTCGTTTCAATGTTTAAAAAGTTTGCATTTAACGCTTTGTTTGCAAAGGGGAAAAAATTTTCATTATGAAAATGAATTTGTTTAACAGTTGGTCTTCTTACAGGATCGGTCATTTTCATAATGACCGCCTGGTAATTTTCGTTGTGACCCCCTGTAACTGTTAAATTTTCGCATATAATTTTGGTCACAACGCTATTGACCAGGTGGTCATTATAAAAATGACCCGTTTTTAGTCAGACATCCTTCTATTGGATCGGTCATTTTCATAATGACCCCATGGTCATTATCGTTGTGACCCCTGTAAATGGTCAATACGGTGACGTATTGGTCAAAGTGTTAGACTATCGGTCATAACTGTTATGACCTCTGTGTTAGACTATTGGTCATAACAGTTATGACCGTGTGTTGGTCATAACTGTTATGACTTCTGTGTTAGAATATCGGTCATTTACATAATGACCGCCCAGTTATGACCGTGTGGTCATAACTGTTATGACCTCTGTGTTAGAATATCGGTCATTTACATAATGACCGCCTGGTCATAACTGTTATGACCTCTGTCATTGGTCAATCGGTCATTTGCATAATGACTGCCTGGTCAATTTCGTTGTGACCTCTGTATTACACTATCGATCATACAGTTATGACCGTCTGGTCATAACTGTTATGACCTCTGTGTTAGAATATCGGTCATTTACATAATGACCGCCTGGTCATAACTGTTATGACCTCTGTCATTGGTCAATACGGTGACGTATTGGTCAAAGCTTAGGCACAGAGGTCACAACAAAAATTACCAGGCAGTCATTATGAAATTGACCGTCCTGTAATATGCATTTAAAATGATATTTGATATTATTTCAGAACGGTCACAATGATAATGACCATCTGGTCAAATTCATTGTGACCTCGATTGACCAATACAAAATCGTTTTGACTGTGGGCACAGGAGTCATTTCCATATTGACCATCTAGTCATTTTCATAATGACCGTCCTCATAGAAATACCAAGAGTCATTTCAATGTCGAATTACAGATTTACCCTCATTTCTCACCCGTCCAAAAGTCATTCTCCCTCAAATAACCTCACAAAAATTTCCTACCCAGCGTCTACAGTGTTTTAGAGAGAGAAACTCCGATTCTAGAGAGAGAAAGCTTTGCAAACCGCTCAGAAACCGTCCAAAACCTCCACGAGAGCCCTTTATATATTGGTTGGACATCTGTTAACGTCGAACAATCTTAAAAAAAATACCCATGTCGACGCTAACGAAAATGTCAGAGAAAAACATTACTCCCGAAACATCGTCGAAAGGTACGTAGGGGGAAGTCGAAGTAAAAGATTCACAGAAGTTCATGAGTGCACTAGCCGATAATATATCCGACTCTGGAAAGGTAAAAAAATTGATTTTTGTTTTTATGTTAAAAAAATTTACATTGTTATTATATAAGTGCCGTAGAAGATAAGATATCGGAAGCTGGATAGGTTAAAAAGTTGTTTTGGTTTTTGTATTTAAAAAGTTTACACTTTTAATATTTTTCAGTAAGAATATGCAGTTTTAATTGATTTTGTGAAAACAAAGTTTCCATTTTTATATGTGTTTTTGATGATATTCCACCTTTCCAATTGATTTGCTGAAAAATCTTATCATAATGTACATAAAATTAGAATTTTTATCTGTTTCTGTATCATAAACCATCCGTTCACTCAAGTTTGTGTTTTGGTTTATATAAATATTAGGGTTTTCGTTGATGTTTGTGTTTAAGTGTAAATGATATCGGCTATTTGAAAAAAAATGGAATGGTCATTTTTGTGATGACTCTCTGGTCATAATAATTATTACTCAATTTAAGTTTTAAGTTATTTCCCGATGGTCATTTTCATGATGACTGGTTGGTCACAATAATACTACCTCGGTTTTCTGTTATGTCCGGTGGTCATTTTTATTATGACTTGTTGGTCATAATAATGATTACTATGAGTTTTAACTTATTTTAGGATGATCATTTTCATTATGACTTGGTCATTATAATAATTACTCAGTGTTTATTTTTCCTAATGGTCATTTTCATTATGGCTTGTTGGTCACAATAATTACAAGGTTTTTTGTATGTTCCGGACTATTATTTTCATTATGACTTGGTCATTTTAGGACGATCATTTGTGTTGAATTGATGGTGATCAATTTGTTAGTTGTCATATTGCTGTTATTTTATGCCTGGTAATTTTTATTATTACTTCACTGTCATAAGTATACTTACTCTTTTATGTTACCATTAACATTACCGCAGGTTCAATATAATCGATGGGTACCGGATACTGAAATTACCAGGGCAAAAATAAACACTTTTATTAACATTCAAGAGAGTTGTGCGAAATTGAGAGAATGGTTGTCTCCCGAACAATACGAGGCCGTCATCCAGCAGCCATGCATTAAACAGTTTCTGAGATTAAGTACTCTTGGTTGGGCTGGGCAGGTCTTCCACAACATTGTTATGAGATTGACGGATCACTCAGCAATGGGTGATGCTCTTTGATTTGAGGTTGGTGAAGAACTTGGCAGATTTTCCATCAACGAGTTATGCCTCATTACCGGCATGAAATGTGTATGGTCTATCCATCTCCCAATGGTCGAAAGCCGATTAATAACAAGATATTTTTCGACCTTGAGAGGTGTGTCGAGAGAAAATTTGGAGCTGCAGATGTTGAATGCGAACTTTGACAACGACGACGCCGCTGTCAAGCTTAGTCTACTATACTTGATTTTCTGCATTCCCTTATCAAATGCAAACTCCATTAAGATAGACCCTAAGTTTTTTTCCCTGGCCGATAACATTGCTGATTTCAATGATTTTCCTTGGGGCGTGCTCTTATGGGAGGTAACCCGGTCTGCAATCTGTAATACAGTTGAGAACAGGCTATCTTCGAAGAGAAGACCGTTAAAAATGACTGACAAAGTGCATTACAATGTTGCAGGCTTTCCTCATGCCTTACTCATCTGGGCCTATGAGACCCTCCCATCGATAGCATTGAAATTCAACACCAAGTACGATCATGCCATTCCGCGTATGCTGTCGTGGACCACCGCGGATAATGTCAAGTTCAATGATGTTATGTTTGCTTTTTACCGCGGTTGGTGAAAATCAGGTATTATTGTATAGGATGTCTTCCATATATTTATTATGTATGCAGTATCAATTACAATTGTTGGTCAATTTAACATTTTCACAAGCCCGTGATCCTAACAGTGTTTATATTAGCATATTGATACAATCCGTATCCTCTACTCATTTTTGTTATTAATATCAAATGTGTTCAGACTAAGGGTTTTGTCATGATGCCAATCGAAGATGAGTTGAAGGACCCATGGGTTGCGCGGCTATGTTTGAAGAACCCAAGTGTTGTGCCTAACTTACCTCCCAAGACTTCTGCCCCCCGACCGAGCTCCGATACAAACTCTGAGTGGCGGGAGTTTCAAAAGAGATCCAATGAGAGGTTGTCTCCATTAAAAAAAGTTGGTGGCTCTTGAAAAGGGCCAGAAGAAGTCTAACAAACTCATGCGAACTATTATAAAAATGTTGGCCGCCAACATTTCTAAGAAGGGACAGGGGAAGGCACACACGGCGTTCCATGTCAGCAGCAGCCAGAAGACTAAAGTTCACACACGGCTGAGTCGGATGCCTTGAAATTACCTCACCTCACATCGGCACCGGCTCGCAAGATGCTGTGATATTCGACTCTGACATCGATGCTGCTGCTGATATGAGTGTTCAAGCAGCCATGGAGTTCCTGATTGCCGATAAGGTGATTGTTTCTCGGGAAGACGTCAAGGCTGAGAAGAATAAGGTAATCATTTATTTGTTAATTAAGTATACCGTTAATGTAGATGATCATAATTGTATTCCACAAATAGAATTTGTATTTATTATGCCATGTTGTGAAACCACATAGAAAACTATTAATACAATTTACCAGAAATCGAGGGAGAAGCGAAGGCAAAATCAGATCAATTTGTTGGAATAAAGGAGGAGATCATGCCTGACCCAGAGAAGTTAACAGAAGTGGAGAAAGATGGTAAAGAAAAAAACAGAGGGCTGGATGTCATGAAGCTTGAAGAGCCAAACGACGAGCGGAGCATCGGTGACGTGATTGTTACGAATATCTATAACTTAGTTATATAGTCCTTATGGTCATTGTACATGTTAACTCGTTTCACATATGTCACTTATAGATCCGTAAGAAGAAGAGGGCCAGACTATCAAGGCTTGGCCACCGGCCCTCTGGATCAATGACTGATGTTGTCTCGCCGTCGAAGCCTCCGAGTAAGCTGCTTTATGCCCTTCCTTCGAGTCGTAGATGAACCTCCGTAAGACGTGCTAAAGGAGTTCAGGGAGTGGTTCAAGAAAGGAATATTGAAGAGGACTCCTTCAGGGTAATTTTTTTTATAATACTTCTCCGTTGGATTTGAAAATTACAATATATTAACAATGTCATCACCAATTAACCTGCTTTCATCATGTTTAGTAAACGGCCTCCCCGATACAGTCCAAAGCACGATACGTTGGACAAACCACATGAACTCGGATGCATGTTGGTGGAGAAAAAAGTTGGTATAGAGTTAGCTACATCCCCTGTTTGGCTATGGGATGAAGTAAGTACCGTTCAACAATCTTTTATTCTCCATGTTCTATAAGTTTTGTAAATACTAAGGTCAAGACGGTACATTGTTTGTTATCCTGTGAATTTTTTCCAATATATTTGCATCTTTTTGTTTGTGCAGCACATTGACATTGCATTCCACTATCTGAGGAAGAAGATCAGCAGTTCCCCGAACTGGAACAACGAAAGGGGACAACAGTAGACACGTTTTTTTCTGCAAAAGTTCGTTCGTTGTGGACTGTCTACCAGGCAGCACCCGATAAGTTTGATTGGGGCTGCTGTGATTCTATATTCAGGATAATGCTGGTCGTGCGTGTCCAGAGTGGGGCCTCATGGTTTGACGTTACACGGTGCTAATGCCAATTCACTTGGGTGATCTGAAACATTGGACATTAGTAAAGCTCAAGCTGACAAACTAGACAATTGAGGTATACGACTCTTTTCAGCACGAAGGACCTCATAACTCTAAGGTCCGCGCAGGAGTGGAAGGTCTGTCAAAGTTCATTCCACTTCTGGCTGAAAAAAACAGTTTGTTCGAGTTCAAACCACGAGATCCTCCAGGAAATTACCCAATACCCGGTCACCATAATGAAGATATCCCTCAACAAGCCAATGGGTTAGTACAAGCATTGCAAATGTTTTCATTAAATGAACTATGTAGAGTGTGTTGCTTATTTATTTTTATTTTTTCATCTTTCATGCAACAGAGGTGACTGTGGAATGTTTTACAATAAAAAATGCTGATGCTTGATAGAAGGGAATGATGTCCATTATTGGGTAATTGATGCACGCATGCAAATTTTAGGGAGTGGCTGGCAAGTGATGATGATGGGGAGACAGACTTTTAAAATTTTGACTAACTATTGCAAATTTTTGTCATCTAACTTAAGCAGACTGTAAATAGTGCAATTCTTTAATTCTTGGTGTACCATATATATATATATATATTTTGTATATGATATATTGTTGTAAAATGTGAAGTTTAATATTACACATTAATCGTATTGGCCGAGGTCATTATTGTAATGACTAGATGGGAATAAAAGGAATTATCAATGGAATTATTTTTGTACCTGATAAGACGCAAAATGTTAGCTTATAGCAATAAAAAGTTCTCTTTACTTCACTATTAACACAGAGGTCATAACAGTTATGATCAGGTGGTCATAACTGTTATGACCGATAGTATAACACAGAGGTCATAACAGTTATGAACACCTGGTCATAACTGTTATGACCGATAGTATAACACGGAGTATACATGGTCTATGTGTTACTGTTATGACCGATAATATAACTCCAGGTCATAACAGTTATGACCACATGGTCATAACTGTTATGACCGATAGTATAAAACGGAGGTCATAAGAGTTATGACCAAGTGGTCATTACTGTTATAACCGATAGTATAACACAGAGTATACATGATCATAACTGTTATGACCGATTGTGTTATACTATCGGTCATAAGAGTTATGACCAGGTGGTCATAACTGTTATGACCGATAGTATAACACAGAGGTCATAACAGTTATGACCACCTGGTCATAACTTTATGACCGATAGTCTAAAATCCCCCTAAAAATGTTAGCCATCTCGTTTTTTTTTTTTAATAAAAGCAAAATTGGTCACTGCGTGTTATATCACTCTATTGTACTATAAAATACACTATGTACTTATCATAAAATAATGTAAATGTTTAATGTGAAGTGTGCTAAATTGTTATACAACATTACTATAAAAGTAAAGTAAAATGACTGATAAATTCATCACATTTATGAACTCTGTATCTGGCCTTGTTGTTGGATGTTTTCGTAAGGGTACTGAGTTGGTACATGTTTGACGGTTGTGTCCATAACCATTACATCTACCACACCGATTAGGCTCATGTTCTTCACCTTGGGACGGAATCCTACGAACCCGTGGCCTTCCGGCCCCACGCTTTGTAGTGAGAGGATTAACAATTTGCAATCTTACTTCTTCAAATACGTCACAGCCCTCGACGCTGCCAATAGGGTGGATTACATGTGCATAGCAAGCATACATATAGCCTTTTATGTAGTAATTAGAGCAATAATTATAAGGATCAATTCGACGGTGGTTACAGACGGCCATTGCATGAGGGCAAGGAATTTGATCGACCTGAAATCGTCTACAGGTACATGTCCTTTCGCTTATATCGACAATCCATATTTGGACAGCATTGTTGGTGGCGGCGTACTCAAACTGATCAGCTGGCCGATGCTGTAACAAAGGGAATTTTAAGACATTAGTTTAGGCAATCACATTAAGGTGAAGAAAAATTTATTTTTTAATGCCTACGACATGATGTGGTCATTATCACATACCGTTACCGTTAGGCCTAACGAGAAGTTTGTGCAAATCAATTTATCTGCCTTTAGGGCCAGTTTAGATGTTATTTTAAGGGCCTCTTCACGTCTCTCGACAAACCATCTTTGTAGTAGTCCCCTCAGCCATTCCACCAAGAATCCAATTGGCATTAACCTGGCTTTCTGATCCACATTGTTAAATGACTCTGCAATGTTGGTTGTCATGATTGCACACCTCCAACCGTTGAAGTATGCTCGCGACCACTTTGTAGGATCGACCTCAACAAGGTATCGATGCATGTCGGGGTTACGACCACAGATGGATTCCATATGACGATGGTACTCACTTAAAAGATACGATCTCGAGGCACCGTCAAAATAGGTCTTCAAAGGGCCTTTGAAATCTTTGTACCTAGTCTTCAAGTTTACAACCAAGTGTTTGATGCATATCCCGAATGCAGCATCTGGATACATAAGGTTGGCTGCATATTTGATACCCTTATGCCTATCGACCACAATAGCAAGAGACTCTCGCGTGCCGATTGAATCCCTTAGCTTCTCGAAGAACCATTTCCATGATTCATTGCTTTCCGACGGAACGATACCAAATGCAAGGGGAAATATGGAGCCATTTGCGTCGTGTCCACAGGCTGCAAGCAACATTCCTTAAAACCTGGCCTTTAGTGCTGATCAATTGATAGTGTTTACTCAGAGCATCGTGATGAAGATGGTATTGCAGTAACTTTTTGTTCTTAAAAATACAGTTTATGCGCAGTGTGACAGGTGTATAATCAGCAACAACGACTCCGTCAGATACACTGTCACTACTTGATACTTTGTCATTTTTAGATCCAGTATTATTGATAATAGAATGGCCTACAATGCTTGCTGCGATACTCTTCTCGTTTGAAGGATGAGCATCATCCGTAACATTCAATTTCCCGGCATCACAATCATCATGGGCCATGCCTAAGTCATTGTTCAATACTTGATGTTACTTTTCAATTTCATATTCAGTGTGCAAATTCAGACCTACTGTAGAAGGAGGAGGAGGGATGATCATATACTGTCATTTACATGTTGCATAGCTTCATCACTCTGCACCCCCTCCCTAGAACGTTGAACGTCTTTGTGGCTGCTTGCCCCTACCTCTGGTGGCATCGCTTCCGCCGCAGACTCATCCAATACATCGATGGTAACTGAAAATTTGCTAAGCACATGAACATCCTTCTTCTTCAGTTGTATGTAGAATTTAACGTCAGCATCATATTGTATCCTCATAAGCGGCAATTCAGGTTCAACACCGTATCTAATGACTATATTCTTGTCTGGACCCCTAATTCCAATCACACTTCTCACCAACTCAACAAGACCAACATATGTTGAGTTCTTGGGCGCCAATATTCCTTCATTTCGCCACCAACATATCTCAATGTGCCGTCCCATTGACCATTATACTTGACGAAAACACAAACCGCATCCATTCCGGAATGAAACAGCATCAAGTTATCCAATAATTTGCATTACAAAGGAAGGAAAGATTATGTTATAGAGAGTTGACTTATAACTCAAAATTGATCACAATGATAATGACCCGATGGTCATTATGAAAATGATCAGTTTTTTATATATAGCGAGTTGACTTCTATCTCAAAACTGGTCACAATGATAATGTCCAGATGATATATGCTATAGGAGAGCGAAAAACTTACCCTAAAAACAACCACAGAGATTTAGTTTCTATAATATATTTCAAAACGCACACCCATTAAATCATAAATTAACAAATAAAACCAAATAACAAGCACAATTACCTCAGATTGGCTGATTGGAAGTGTGAAGATCTCTATTCAGATGGAGTAGAAGCGGATCTGGCAGATTCGGTCGATAACTGTGACGAGGATGGTCAGGGTCAGTTTTAACAGAGTGCACGAATATATGTTCAGATTTGTTGGACTTAGAGTGAGTTTCGATCAGTTGTAATGGTACAGAGAGGATTCGTGAGGCTTCACTGAGAGAAAAACGACGAAAAGAGGAAAGACGATGTTTTCAAATTTAGAGTACTGTTAGTTAGTTATAATGTCGGGATTGAAATGGGCAGGAGAGTGGGCAAAACATTTTGTTAGGGTTTGACCAATACGTCACCGTATTGACCAATGACAGAGGTCATAACAGTTATGACCAGGCGGTCATTATGCAAATGATCGATATTCTAACATAGAGGTCATAACAGTTATGACCAGGCGGTCATTATGCAAATGACTGATATTCTAACACAAAGGTCATAACTGTTATGACTAGATGATTATAACTGTTATGACCGATAGTCTAACACAGAGGTCATAACAGTTATGACCACACGGTCATAACTGTTATGACCGACAGTCTAACACAGAGGTCATAACAGTTATGACCGGGTGGTCATAACTGTCATGACCGATAGTCTAACACTTTGACCAATACATCACCGTATTGATCATTTATAGGGGTCACAACGATAATGACCATGGGTCATTATGAAAATGACCGATCCAGTAGAATGATGTTTGACTAAAAACGGGTCATTTTTATAATGACCACCTGGTCAATATCGTTGTGACCAAAATTATATGCGAAAATTTAACAGTTACAGGGGTCACAACGAAAATTACCAGGCGGTTATTACGAAAATGATCGATCTTGTAAGAAGACCAACTGTTAAACAAATTCATTTTCATAATGAAATTTTTTTCCCCTTTGCAAACAGAGCGTTAAACGCAAACTTATTAAACATTGAAACGAAAAGTAATTTTTTTAACTTCGACTTCTTTGATTCCTTAACTTTGATTTCCCCTCAACCCTTCATCGGCCACCATTCTCTCGATCTCTGGTGTCGATTTTTTAAACTATTCTAAGTAGGTGGCCTTCTATATCCCGAAGCTATTATAGGTGCCTTTCGTGGTGGTTTCGGACGGTTTCCGAGCGGTTCCGGTCGATTACAACTATTTCTCTCTCTAGATTTCATTTTCTCTCTCTAAAATACTGTAGATGCCTATTTGGCACATTTTTTTGGGACATGCGAGGGAGATGAGGTAAACCCGTAATTTGACATACATTTAATGCAGCTGGGTCCCACATATCATAGGCTTTGATGACGTGACTGTGCTAGAAATGAAAGGATGAAAAAGTGGTGCTGATTTTAATAATTTTTTCCCCACAGGTGCTAAAAGTGAAATTAACCCATAAATAAACTACTTACAGTAACATTCACATTTAATACTTTTAAAACATGTTATTCACTTCTTTTAGTTCATAAAAAAAATTAAAAAATTCTACTACAATTTTATTTTGAATAATAAAATTTGTTATTATGTAGTTTTATCATATATTTGTTTGGTGATGTTTCTTAAGGAAATTTCTACAATATGACATGTAGGTTGCTACTATTAGCAGGAACAGTTTGATTAATTTTTCAAGGTACAATTTATGACTTAGAAGTAGTTCTATATTGCATATCATAAATTTTTGACATGGATACTTATGAATCAGATCGTTATATATATAATGCAATGGTTTAAAAAGTTGTTTTTGTAAAGTAAGTGGTCTTACCATAAAACGATATTTTCTTTTAAAATAAAAATTAGTAAAATATTACTAAGCACATGAGAGAAATGTATAAGACCCATATAGATATATATATATATATATACACATATATAGTTTATGTCAATTTCCGTTATTCTATATGAATCAACATATCTTAAAGCGATTTTCCTGACATTCTGCGTGAATCAACATGTTAATTTCCTTTTCTTTTACTTTGGTTTTTTTTTTTTTTTTTTTTTGTTTTTCAGACATATGCTTTTGATACATCAGAGAGAGAGAGAAAGAATAGGGAAACTATAAAACCCAAATAGAATAGGGAACATATAAAACCCAAATAACTACATATACATATTAGTTTATAAGCACGTGTTTGACATGCTTGTTAAATTTCTTGGATATAGTGAAAATATTTTTAAACAATGATGCATTCAAAATTTAATAAGTGAGTGTATATAAAAATGGGACAGAAAAGTAAATGAGAGGTTTCAATATACCTCCCTAAATTAAAATTCAGTTATGCTACGTTATTTGCATTTTTTTCATAAACCAGTAATTACATCTAAATAGTTTTTTTTAGATGAATTATAAATCTAAATAGTTGATAATTAATTAATTTGAAATGAAAACAGATCGGATTTAATCTCGAAAACTTAAGCTACAAATATCTCTAGATGAAAATCAAATCAAATGCAATAAAAACTTTCCAATAGGATATTTGCCGGTAGAAAAATCGAAAGATATGTCTCTAGCTGAAGTAAATTCTTCCACTTAATCTTAATTTAAAGAGTGAAGCTAACGATCATCATTGATGACCGTCATCGCATGAGTTGGCCACTAAGGTGGCGCTACATGGTTGTCTGCGTGGATGTTCATTTAGTTTTAAGGCTTTGTTTGGTGATTCCACTCATCTCAAACTAAAAATGTACTTTTTAATCTCAAATTTTATTTTTTTCTGAAAAATCAACAAAAATTTTCAACTCAAACTTATGGTTTGTTTGGTGAAACGGTTTGAGTTGAAATTTTTAAGTTTCAATAGTAAATTTTTTGAATTTTCAGAAAGACAAAAAACTTTTTGGGAAAAAGATAAAAACTTTTTAGGAAGAAGACAAAAAAAAAATTTGAGTTGAATAGTTTGAGTTGTTATGCCAAACAAGCAATTAAAATTTTCAACTAAAAACTATTCACCAATATACCCTAAGAGGATGTTTGGGTGGTTGAAGAGTTTAGTTTAAGATTTTTACGTTTAATAGTAATTTTTCAGGAAAAGACCAAAAAAACATTTTATAAAAGATAAAAACCTTTTTCATAAAACTATAAAAATCATAATAAAAAAAAATACAATTTAATTTAAATGAGCTACTCATCCATATGTCCCTAAGAGTTTATGCGGTTAGTTAGTGGCCCCACTAATTAGTCTCAAAAAAGAAAAAAAAATTCTACTTTTTTCAAACTATTCCTTAAGTAACCCAGAAAAGCACCCCCCCCCCCCCCCCCCCCCCACCACCCCCCCCCCCCCCCCCCCCCCCCCCCCCCCCCCCCCCCCCCCCCCCAACCCCCCCACCCCCCCCCCACCCCCCCCCCCCCCCCCCCCCCCCCCCACACCCCCCCCCCCCCCCCCCCCCCCACCCCCCCCACCACCCTTCCCCCCCACCCCCCCCCCCCCCCCCCCCCTATCTCTCTCTCTCTCTCTCTCCTCTTTACGTTTCTTTTCTTTCTTTTTTTCTTTAAACACCAATTAATTTTATTTTATTTTTTCCACTTTTTTTTCCTTCCTCTTCAGCCGTCATCGGCCTTTCTTTTCTTTTGAAACAACACAATGGTAATCAAAACATTTGGAGAGAGAAAAAAATTTCAGATCTTGACGTAGATGTGAAAATGATTGGATTAATTGAGGTTAAAGGTTTTTAATTTTACAACACACTTTTAACCAACAGAAAATCATGCTGCAGAGGTTATAGCATCATTTTATTTTAAAAAAAAATTAATAATACGACACTTTTTTTTTTTTTTTCCGGGAGAAACAGCAAGTAGAGATTTTTAAATTACCCTTTGGTTTACTTTTTCTCTCCAAAAAAATCTCTCTCGTTAATGGCTGACCGGAGGAGCGTCGGTGACTGGGAACACTCGCCGGAATCTTGCGAGCTCAGTGAATCTCCACCGCAAAGCTGCTATCACGACGTTCTCCGGTCTTCTTCTCCAGCGACGTGGTATTGAGAATTGGCATTGGTTGTTGCAGATCTGAGATTTTTGTTTTTTGTTTTTTTTTGGTTTTTTGAAAGCAGATCTGGGTTATTTTGAAAGGACATAATAAAGAAAGAGCTATGGATGTTGAAAGGAAGATTAGAAGATAGAAGAGAGAGAGAGAGAAAAGAGAAAGAAAGGTATGTCTGCAAAAAATTTCACCTCAAAGTAGGGCCCACATGAAATAAAATGTTTGTAGAAATGTTGTTGACAGGGTCCCACAAAATAACACATACCCTGCCAAGCAAGTTGCCACCTTAGTCATTTTGACAAATTTCCTTCACGTGCTGATGGTCGTCGCTCATGGCCCTTAACTTTACTCTAATTTAAAAGGATAAATAAATATAAATGTATAATCTATAACTATTATATAAAGAGGCGTGTTTCCTTTTTTGTCCTAATCAAAATTTGATTGAACTATTTTCTCTTTTTGTATTTTTTCTTTATTCTTTCATTTTTACTTTTTACTTTGTCATTTTTTTATTTTTATTTTTTACCAATTTCTTATCACAATTTTTTTAATAAAATTTTTTTAAAATTTTTTTTTACAAATGTATGTTTTTTACTTTTATTTTGCTTTAATGATTTATCCCGTCCGCACTAAGCGTGTACCTATCCTACTAGTATTATTAAAAGGATCAATGATTATATAGATGCTTGAGTTAAGATTGGAATGAAGTAGCACATACCTATGATATTCTCGATATTCTGCAAGAGTGCAAAATGTGTAGATGTTTCTATATGTTGGATAGTGTTAACAATAAGGTCTTCATGAAAACTCCAGTTATTTCCTGCCATATATAATTAGTTGGAAAACATTTTATGTAATTAAATCAACTTCAAGAAAGAAGAAATGACTGTAATTTAAGAGATCTTACCTCCTGTGGAAAATCACCATCGTCTATTTGAGAATTGTTGATGCCAAAAATCCTTGACACAACACTCGATGGGATCACTTGATGTGGTCAGCTTTGCGCCGTCGTGCTCTATCTAGTCGCCTACAAAAGAGAAGCACATTGGAGTAAGGGGGACACCAGCGGGGTGTTTACTAAGAACACTCCGATGCTTAAGTCATTAAGTGACACTGATGAGCATGCATAGAAGCAAAGTTTTGGCAAGGAATGGTCCAATCACACCTCTCATTCTACAATTAAGGGAGGAACTACATACTAAGCCATATAGTGAAATAAATTGGAAGAAAGTGCGCCATCTATGTGCTAAGGTGAGCAGACCCAATAGCTAATATTTTCTTTATGTTACATACATATTATATATATATATAGAAATATGTGCCCTAAAGATAGAAAATCAATTCTAGGAATTTTCTGTAAATATGATATTTTGATATTAATAAAAAGTGGTTATTCATGTTTAATAAGTTGTGTCATATTTACTTTCATTTGTTGATTATGTGATTATTTTTTAGCAAACATAAAATACTCCTAGGGCTGTGGTAATATATCGGATTACCATATGTATACGGGGTATACATAGAAGACGTGGTAATTTGATAACAGTCTAAATAAATGGTCCGCAATCGATGGAATAAGATTTTGGGATCTTATTCATGATAAGATTATAAAGGTTGTCTACTTCCTTGGAGGGATGGTTTGTCTTGACCATCGGATAGGTTCCGAGTAGAACTTTAATGTATACCAGTATTGAGGTATGACATTAGATTGGACCTAAGATGTTAATTGATTCGGTTATTAATAACTCCGTTTATAAGAATCAATGATGCTTTGATTATCATCCTGTATTAATCTTAATCCTGAAATGAATACTTGAGTTCGCATCCATGACTTATACACTTTGATCAACTATAGGTGAAACACTGATAATTGATGGTCAATATACTTGTGTTTTGGATGTATGACTTATGGATGGAGAAATCAAGATTCATAGATACGAAATCCATGGCTATCTTAACGATAGTACATGTTATCTACTTAAAGCCATTAATCGAGAATTGAAAGATAATATAACAAGATATTGGTCATTGGTTTACTTTGTGTTCTCTGATGGTTTACCGATTGTATGGCTTTACAATTGGTGGTTCTTTCAATGGAGAATAATTGAACTTTAAGTTAAAATAATTGGAAAGTTAAAATGGAAAAAGTCCTTAATTCAATCATGGATACATATGGGGATTAAGCAAGCGATGAATAAATTATGGAAGAAGCATTAAGTTAGAGAGCTTTCGTAATACGGTATGTAAACGGGAGATCAGTTTCAGACTTTTAGTGGAATAGTCATGAAGTTGATAATTGATGAATAATTAATCCGGGATTAATTTTTCATAATTATAGGAGCCTCTTTACATATTTTCATCGGGTCATTTTACTAGCTCATATAGTTCCACGAAGCATATTGGGATTTGTTCCTAATGAGATTGGTAAATTAAATGGGAATTTAATAATATCTATTAAGACATGGTACTCTCTAACATGCAATCCCGAAAAATGATGGATATGTGAAATTAATGTAGACAAATAATGTGATTTGTCAACATATGAGTGGTTTGTAATTAAAGTAATTCTTTGTTAATTATTTTGTTAATGAATTTTAGAGATACGATTGTGTTTGAATTATTTAATTTTGGAAAACAAAAACTTTTCTCTCCTAATTGATAGTGCACAAATTTTTAATGGATGAAGGGAATAAGATTTTGTTTCAAAATTGTTTAAATATATTCCTAACATTAAATTATTAATGATTTAAATAATTGAGCTTATTGATAGATTTCTTTTCTTAAAGAATGGTGCACGGTTTTTGGTGGAAAGGAAATCTAAATATTCAATTAATTTAAATTAATTAAATATGGATAAGTTTGTGGAAAATATTTATTTAAATTCAATAAAACAATCTTATTTAAATTCAAAGGTTTAAAAGGAGTTTGAATCTAGATAGGATTATGACTTTTTGACTAGTCTAGATTCTTGATTAAATTTGAACCACCAATACACCTCCACATTATATGTAGGACGAATTTGAATATACTCAAAAGAGGAGATGAATTTTAGGAGTCCTTCTCCAAGCAAAAAAAGTCTATAAGGTTCAAAGAACCTAGCCCGAAATTTGAATGATCCTTTGGTTCAAAAGATTATTCAGAAAAATATTATTAATTATTTCTCAAGTAGGAGATATTTTTGAAAAAGAATTGGAATATTATATAGAGGCTAGTGGTTCTTGGAAAAACCCAACCATCATCATACACTCAAAAAATGGGGGGGTGGGGGGACGATTTTTGGGAAAGAAAAAAAAAAGCACCAAAAACTAGGTTTTTGTGCTTGAGAAAATCATCCTTCTTAGGTGTGAGAAAAAAGAGAGAAATTTCCATTGAATCAAAACTGTGAGTAAGTTTAAGCCGAGTGATATTTTTCATAGAAAGTTAACTGGTTTCTGTTTTGAGTTTTGAAGAACGAAACATGGATCGAATTCTCAACAAGGTACATCGGGATGAGAAGGTGTGTGATCTAGACTTCGGAAGAATTACCGGTCGCTTGAATTCATAGCACGTGTGCCCACATACACTCTGAGACGTGGGGACTGGAGGATAGTAGAGAAGACACATTGGTCGATGCTCTAGCAATTCCGGAATCCAAGAAACAATGTACGTTTGATCATGTATTTAATTTATTATTATATACATCATGAGCTTCTTTTCTGAATCAGCATAAAAATTTTAAAACTTTCGCTGCGCCGTAACTCTGATATCGGATCCGTTTTTGCAACCAAATTGTATCAGAGCCAACTTATGATCATATATAAAACATAAATTATTTGATCAAATAAATTCTCTCTATGCATTAATGAAATATTTTAGAGAGTTGGCACTCTAGGTTTTATTTTGTGTATGTTAAATATACTGTGAATGGATGTATGGATGAATGAATGCTTTATATATATATATATATTTTATATATGATGCTTGTTCAATTTTACCGGTCATGATTCCATAGAGGTTTAGAATTTGTATCTAAGTTTTTCAAGTGTAATAGATGCGGTCTATCTCACCGCTAGGTCGTATTTCAATTCCTAGAAGTTTTATAAGCCGGAATGGCATAGGAATTTTTTGTAAATTCGGGCTTACAATGGATTCAAGGAGATTTGAAGATGAACGAATGTATGGAAATTTTCAAATGATGTGATTTTTTTTTAAATTTGGAAATTTTAATTAATTCAAATTTTCATATTATTCGATTTTTTTGTGGAAGAAAAATCACATTAAATCCTTTTAAAAATTTTAATTTTCCAATGATATGTGATCTTGATAATTGAAAAATCAAAAATCAAATTTAAATTTAATTTTAATGGACGTTTTATTTATTGAAAATTTTAAATTTTGTGATTTTAATTAAAATTGGAAAAATCACATTTTTTTGAAATTTTTAAAATTGAATTTTAAATTAAAAACGTTTGTTTTATTTAAATTTTTGATTTTTGTAATTTTGATTAAATTAAAAATCACATATAATCTTTTTAGAAATTTAAATTTAATTTAAATTTAAAATGATGTGACATTGTAGAAGGACGACACATGAAGAAGGAGGATACAAGACATGGATTTACAAAATAAGGCCGATATATGTTTCAGTTAATTTTTTGTAAATTTTACAATTTTCTTTTTTCTAGGATGGAATTATGATCCACGGCTATTTACATATTTGCAAACATGGATGATGCGATGCTAGATAAATATGTTATACTATTTCGTAATGTATTAATAACATGCCATATACACTAGGGAGTACCACTCAATAAATATTGTTTTATGCATGAAAAATAAAAACCTAATTCAAAAGATTGAGTGGGATAAGTTTTACACACTAAGACCTACGGCCTCCATCGTGGTCCAATAGTTACGCATGGTAGTGCCTACTACCTAGGTTCGACCCGGGAATTCCCTCGGTAGGTATCTTACCTAGAGCGCAACACTGATTTGGATTTTCGAAAGGATAACAATTTTGGGCATATTTTATGTTTAGATCACCCCTCGGTGGCGAATGTAAAATATGGATTCAAAATTGAAACGATGGTTACACACTCATGCTACTTTATTTATTAACCTTCTCTTGAGGCTCCGATATTTTAAAGTAGTGGTCAAATAAGTGATAGTTAATATATATTTAATGGGGTTATGCTCCATGGACGAATATGTATTAATCGGAGGGGATCCGTGGTGTTCTTAGCTAGTTCTTCTATGACTACCCCTCGGTATCTTGGAACAGCAGAAGCTAGGAATTATCGTTGTAAGATATGTGTTTTTAAGGGTACACATAAACATTTAGATTGCATATAGATCTTTTTGTTTCATTACAAATTCAATTTTTTTTTTTAAATAAAAGGATGTTTGCTCGTACTTATTACATGTTTTCTATTATAGATCAAAATGTCGAGCCCATTATCTGTGATACTTACGCAAAACAATTTAATCGGCCAAAATTTTAATGATTGGAAAATGAATATTTGCTTATTGTCTTAAACTTTGAGAAAACAGTTCCGTCCTTACCCAACCTCGACCGCCCACGCCTGCGATCGATACTCTTGATAGGGAATTATAGCGCTGAGCACTGGGACAATTCCAACCTTAGTGCTATGTGCTATATTCGGGGCTAGCATGTCTAACGTGCTACAGAAACAGCATAACGAACAAGAAATTGCCAGGCAGTCATGGATAACCTGGAGGAGATGTTTGGTGAACAAATATTCAGGCTAAGACCGATGCTATCAAAGTCTCATGAACTGCAACGCAAACTGTTGGGAAACTCCCATCAAGGAAACACATGATGAAAATCATGGCTTATTTGTCGACGCTCAGGCAAATGGGGCCTTAGATCGATGCTGCAACTCAATTGGTCATGGTTTTTCAACCTTGTCCAAGGATTTCAAGTTGTTTCAGGCATACTATAATCTTAACCGGAAAAGAGATGTCTCTAACGGAATTAAAGAAAGAGTTGCAAGCCTTTGTGAATATTTCAAGGGTTCTGGATTTAAGGCTGAGGCAAATCACTACTACAAAATAGAGATTCGACGACGGTTAAAACCGTAGTGGTAATACTTAAACGATGGTTTTCTAACCGTCGTGGAATCCACAGTCGTGGTATATATTTGGATTCCACGACGGTTTTAGGTAACAACGAAAAAAAAAATTTACAAATGGAGCTATCATGACGGGTCGAGTAAACCGTCGTGGTAGGTAACCCAAAAAAAAAAAAAATTTACATTTTGGACGGAACATTTTATCAACAACCACAATCAACAAAATCAACATTTTGGACGAAAATTCTCAAATCCGTACATTACCCAAGCAATATACATTACAACTTTCCGGCTTGTCGAGCGTCGGTATGGGCGGAGTGTGGCGAGCGAGAGAGGGAAAGCCGCGGTGAGTTCCTGGTGGGACCCGTCGGAGAATGGAGGAGGCCGCGTGAGTGGTGGAGGAGGCCATCGGAGAATGGAGCCAAGAGAAAAATTTGAGAGGTGAGATAGAGAGAGGAGGCGCGGTAAGATAGAGTGAGTTTTGGAGATTTTAAGTAGGGAGGGAAGTGGCGAGAGAGAAATAGAGGGCAGATATTGGGTGGCTTTGGGTATGGAGTTAGAGAGTGAAAAGGTGAAAAAATGCTAGGAATTGCATGGGGTGGGACAGAGGACATTTTTTTGGGTTTTAATACATGCTCCAACAAATTGAATTTAATTTAAAAAATTTCAAAATTCCAGCCTTAGTACCTACCACGATGGTTTTCCCCAAAAAACCGTCGTGGTAGAGTCCAAAAATTTAATTTTTTTTTTTTTTCTGAAAAAAGACAATTCCACGACCGTTTTTTAAAAAACCGTCGTGGAAAATGCGCAAAAACATGGAGCGGAACAAAGTTTTCCGAAAACCGTCGTGGAAGAGCTTGCTTCCATGACGGTTTTAATAACGTCGTGGACAGCTTGCAAAAAAAAAAAATAAATAAAAAAATAAATAAATAAATTTTTTTTAGCTTCCACGACGGTTTTTAAAACGTCGTGGAAGAATGGGATTTCACGACGGATTTAAAAACAGTCGTGGAAGCATGCTCTTCCACGACGGTTTTTTTATAACCGTCGTGGAAGCTTCGACTTCCACGACGGTTTTCGGAAACTCTGTTCCGCTCCGTGTTTTTGCCGCATTTTCCACGACGGTTTTTTAAAAAACGGTCGTGGATGTTCCGTCGTGGACTCCACATTTGTAGTAGTGAATGTGACTGAACCTAGTTCACCTGTGCCTAATCCCAAAAGGAAGAAGGAAAGGATAAGAACAAGGGGAACAAGCCTGCGGCAAAGGCACCTGCTTCTAAGAAGTCTACCAAGACTAAGAAGCGGAAGGTGGATCCTAAGAAGATTAAGTGTTTTTTCTGTGGAAGAAAAGAAACTTTAAGAAGGATTGTAGATACTACCTGACTATGTAGAAATATAGAGGTAATTTCGATATCCTTGTATCTTAAGGCTTGTTTAGTGGAAGAATCTAATGATACTTGGTTATAGATTCTGGAGCCACTACCATGTTGTATTTCTCTGCAGGGGTTCAAGGTAACGATAAGTCTGTGTGAGAAGAACTTCACAGTTAAGAACCCGGTGATGAGACGTTAGTGCGAGCTGAAGTAGTGAGAGATGCGCACCTTTACTTTGATGAATTTCGATTTATTGTTTTGAGACATTGTTTTTATGTTCCTACTTTTAAGAGGAACCTAATTTTCGGTAGCTTGTTTGATTAAAGACTCATTTCGGTTTCTTTTATAATAAAGTTGTTATTAGGAAAACAATTCTCTTATCTGTAATGGATAGATGCATGAAAATCTTTATTTATCAAACCTAAGATGCACTCAGTGCTTGATACGAATTGGAAAGGAATTCTAAAAGACATAAGTCTTCTCACTCTAACAAATATATCTTTGGCATTTACGACTAGGTCACATAGGTCTTAATAGAATTCAAAGGATAGTAAATGAAGAATGCATTGACTTGTACGAGGGTGACCTTGGCACAATGCGAATCCTGTTTTGGAAGGCAAGATGACCAAACGACACTTTGCTGCAAGGATAGTCGTGTAGAGGAACTTTTAGAACTTGTGTATACGGATGTTTATGGTCCCATGAACATAGAAGCACGTGGTGGGTATGAGTATTATGTCACCTTTATTGACAACTACTCAAGGTATGGATATGTCTATTTGATGGACCCACAAAAGCGAAACCTTTGACAAGTTCAAGACTTTCGGGCTGAAGCGGAGAAAAAAATTAGGCAAGTCCATTAAGTCACTTCGATCGGATCGAGGTAGGGAATACCTATCAGATGAGTTCTTAAGACATTTGATAGAGAATTGTATACAATCCCAGTTAACTACACCTGGTACTCCTCAACAGAATGTGGTAGTTGAGAGAAGGAATAAGACCTTATTGGATATGGTTCGGTTTATGTTAAGTTACTCCACATTACTTTTGTCGTTTTGGGGGCACGCATACAAACTGCATGCTATCTTCTAAATAACGTTCCCTCCAAATCGGTTCCTAAACTCCTTTCGAGATATGGACTAGTAGGAACCTAATTGAATCATATTTGAATTTTGGATTGTCCGGGTAGGTACATGTCCTGGATAAGAAAGCGATGAAGTTGGAGTCACGATTTGAATGTGTGCTTGTTTGTTGGCTATTCAAAAGGGACAAAAGGTGGCCGGTTTTATAATCTGAAGCAAAATAAAGTCTTCGTCTCCACACATGCAACATTTCTCGAGGAAGTACATGGAAGACTTTAAACCTCGTAGCAAAGTGGTGCTTGAGGAGATGACTTCGGGTTGGATGTTCCTAAGTCATGTGACAACCCTGTGGAAAAAACCGCTAGAGAATCAACAACCATGGGAGCCAGCTTGTCGTAGTGGGAGGATTGTCAGGGAATCTGAAAGGTTAAATGTTCAATGGTGAAGTCTTTGAGGCCAAAATCCATAAAACTTGTTAATGATCTGGCTACGTACAAGGAAGCTATGGAGGATGTTGATTCTAGTATTTGGCTAAAGGCTATGAACACTGAGATGGAATCTACGGATTTCCAACGGGTCTGGAAACTTGTAGACTTACCCCAAGGCATTAAAACCAATTGGGTGTAAGTGGATATACAAGAGGAAGAGAGGTGTGGATGGGAAAGTGGAAACTTTCATTGACAAATGGATGTCAAGACAGCTTTCTTGAATGGCTCTCTTGAGGAAGCTATCTATATGATACAACCAGACGGGTTCAAGGCAAAAGGCCAAGAAGACAAGGTATGCAAGTTGCTCGAATCCATCTATGGATTAAAGCAAGCATCTCGTTCTTGGAATATTAGATTTGATCAAGCAATCAAAACCTATGGATTCGAACAAAACATTGATGAACCATGTGTTTCTAAACATATCAAGAACGAGGAAGAAAGTGGTTTTCCTTGTACTTTATATGGATGATATATTGTTTATTGGAAACGATTGTGGCAACACTATCATCAGTAAAAGTTTGGTTGGCCAAACAGTTTGAATGAAGGACTAGGAGAAGCTAGTTATGTTCTTGAATTCCACTCTTTAGAGATAGAAAGAACAAAACAATAGCACTCTCCCAAGTTTTATAAATTGATAAAGTACTTGAGAGGTTTTTCTATGAAAGATTCCAAGAAAGGTGCCCAAACTTTCAGAATGAGAATCAAGCTTTCTAGAGATGATTCGTCCCAAGACATTGGAGGAAAGGGAACGTATGAAAGATGTACCTTATGCATCTGCGGAAGGTAGTCTTATGTATGCTATGTTATACACTAGGCCTGACCTTTGTTTTGCGGTTGGTATGGTAAGTCGATATCAATTGAATCCGGGGGACCGAACCATTGGGTGTGGTCAAGCATATACTCAAGTATCTACGGAAAACGAGGGATTATATGCTAGTATATTCCAGTCAGGACCTTGTTCCTATAGGATACACAGATTCAGATTTTCAATCAAATCAGGATTCGAGTAAATCGACTTCAGGATTTGTCTTTACCCTTGGATGGTGGTGTGTCGTTGTGTGGAGGAGTGTTAAACAATCTTGCATTACTGACTCGACCATGGAAGCGAGTATGTGACTGCCAGTTGAGGCATCTAAGGAAGTGGTATGGCTCCGCAGGTTCCTTGGTACCTTGAGGTCGTTCCTAGTATGGATAAGCTATGGTGTCTACTGTGACAACAGTGCAGCAGTAGCTAATATCAAGGATCATAGGCATCATAAGAGGAGTAAGCACATTGACAGAAAATATCACATTTTCAGAGGCTTTGTTGAAAGCGGAAATGTGACGGTTTGCAAAATCGCATCAGAGGACAATCTTGACGAACCCGTTCACGAAGACTTTGACGGCCAAAAGATTCGAGGAACACGTCGAAGGCATGGGGATGCGCAATATGTCACATTTACTCGCTTAGGGCAAGTGAGAGATTGTTGGGATCAATATGTGCCCTCTAATGATTAGAAAATCAATTATAGGGATTTTCTGTAAATATTGACATTTTGATATAATAAAAAGAGGTATTCACTGTTTAATAAGTTGTATCCTATTTAGTTAATTTGTTGATTGTATGATTATTTTGAGCAAACATAAAAATACTCTTAGGCTGTTAGTAATATATCGGATTACCATATGTATACAGGGTATACATAGAAGACGTGGGTAATTTGATAACAGTCTAAATTAAATTGTTCGCAACGATTGTAATAAGATTTGGGGATCTTATTCATGATAAGATTGCAAAGATTGTCTACTTCCTTGGAGGGATGATTGTCTTCATCATCGGATAGGTTCCGAGTAGAAACTTTAATGCCTACCAGTATTGAGGTATGACATTGGATTGGACCTAAGGTGTTAATTGATTCGGTATTTAATAATTCCGTTTATAAGAATCACTACCTAAGGTGTTAATTGATTCGGTTTAATAATTCTGTTTATAAGTTGTTGGTAATATATCGGAATACCATATGTATACGGGGTATACATAGAAGACGTGGTAATTTGATAACAGTCTAAAATAAATGGTCCGCACTCGATGTAATAAGATTTGGGGATCTTATTCATGATAAGATTGCAATGTTGTCTACTTCCTTGGAGGGATGGTTGTCTTGACCATCGGATAGGTTCCAAGTAGAAATTTAATGTATACCAGTATTGAGGTATGACATTGACTGGACCCTAAGGTTGTTAATTGATTTGGTTTAATAATTCCGTTTTATAAGAATCAATGACGCTTTGATTATCATCATGCATTAAACTTAATCCTGAAATGATACTTGAGTTCGCATCCATGACTTATACACTTTGATCGACTATAGGTGAGACACTGATAATAGATGGTCAATATACTTGTGTTTTGAGTGCATGACTTATGGATGGAGAAATCAAGATTCATAGATACGGAATCCATAGCTATCTTACGATAGTACATGTTATCTACTTAAAGCCATTATTCAGGAATTGAAAGATAATATAACAAGATATTGGCCATCGCTTTACTTTGTGTTCTCTGATGGTTTACCGATTGTATGGCTTTACAATTTGGTGGTTCTTCAATGGAGAATAATGGAACTTTAAGTTAAAATGATTAGAAAGGTAAAATCGAAAAAAAGTCCTTAATTCAATCATGGATAAATATAGGGGATTTAAGCAAGCGATGAATAAATCATGGAAGAAGCATTGAGTTAGAGAGCTTTCATAATACGGTATGTAAACGGAAGTTCAGCTTCAGACTTTTAGTGGAATAGTCATGAAGTTGATAATTGATGAATAATTAATCCGGGATTAATTTTTCACAATTATAGGAGCCTCTTTACATATTTTTATCGGGTCCCTTTACTAGCTCATATACTTCCACGAAACGTATCAGGATTTGTTCCTAATGAGATCGATAAATTAAATGGGAATTTAATAATGTCTATTAAGACATGATACTCTCTAACATGCAATCTCGAAAAAGAATTGGACATGTGAAATTATGTAGACAAATAATGTGATTTGTCAACATATGATTGATTGTAAATAAAATAATTATTTGTTAATATTTTGTTTAATTGAATTTTGGAAATAAGATTGTGTTTGAATTATTTAATTTTGGAAAACAAATTTTTCTCTCCTAATTGATAGTGCACGAATTTTTAATGGATGGAGGGAGAAGATTTTGTTTCAAAATTGTTTAAATATATTCCTAACATTAAATAATTAATTGATTTAAATAATGGAGCTTATTTGATAGATTTTCTTTTCTTAAAGAATGGTGCACGGTTTTTTGGTGGAAAGGAAATCTAAAATATTCTATTTATTTAAATTAATTAAATATGGATAATGTTTGTAGGAAAATATTTATTTAAATTCAAATAAGAGAATCTTATTTAAATTCAAAGGCTTAAAAGGAGTTTGAATCTAGATAGGATTAGGACTTTTTGACTAGTCTAGATTCTTGATTTAATTTAAACCATCAATTAACCTCCACATTATATGAAGGACGAATTTGAATATACTCAAAAGAGGGGACGAATTTTAGGAGTCCTTCTCCTAGCAAAAAAAACCGTCTATAAGGTTCAAAGAACCTAGCCCGAAATTTGAATGATTTGGTTCAAAAGATTATCCAAAAAAATCATTATTAATTATTTTTCAAGTAGAGATTTTAAAAAAAGGATTGGAATATTATATAAAGGCTAAAGGTTCTTGGAAAAGCCAATCGTCATCATACACTCAAAAAAAGGGGAAGGGGGGGGGGGGGGGGGGGGGGGGGGGGGGGGGGGGTGGGGATGGTTTTGGGAGAGAAAAAAAAAACACTAAAAACTAGGTTTTTGTGCTTGAGAAAATTCATCCTTCTTGAATGTGAGAAAAAGAGAGAAATTTCCATTGAATCAAAACTATGAGGAAGGTTAAGCCGAGTGATATTTTTCATAAAAGGTTAACCGATTTCTGTTTTGTAGTTTTGAATAACGAATCTGGATCGAATTCTCAATAAGGTACATCGGGATTGAGAAGGTGGGATCTAGACTTCGGAAGAATTACCGATCGCTTGGATTCATGGCACGTGTGCCCACACACAATCTGAGACGTGGGGACTTGAGAATAGTAGAGAAGACACGTTGGTCGACGCTCCAGCAATTCCGGAATCTGAGAAACAAGGTACGTTTGATCATGTATTTAATTTATTGTTATATACATCATGAGTTTCTTTTTTGAATCGACATAAAAATTTTAAAACTTCTGTTGTGCCGTAACTCTGATATCGGATCCGTTTTTCCAACATCGACAACCATTGTAATACGAACTTTCAAGCCTACGGTATTTCTGCACAATTCAACGAGAGTTTAATGCTTCAAATTTTTCCTGTGAACCAACAAATTATTAGAAGTTTGCTTCAAAGTTTCCGTAGTATTCTTTCTCCCCCACGCTTTTGCTATTTTAGTTTCGATAAGCAACAAGAAATGATTTTTGCCCTCCTTTTCTTAGGTTTGTTAGTGCACCACATTGTACTATATAGTATTAAATTATATTATATTTTATTGTATTGTTGTTAAACGATTTTCTAGTTTGGCTTTATTTTAACTTGTTGTGTCACATTATAAATGTATGTTACCATATAGTAATTTTTTTTCCAAAATAAAACCAACACGATCTTCTTCTTAAACTCATATACATTGCTTAATCATAACATAATCTTCAACTCCTTAACAATCAGCGTCACATGTCCCATACCACCAGAAATAGTCTTTGAAGACACCAGTTATATATATATGATCTCCAAAGAAAGTTTAGGAGCACCTTAGAACCAATTTCCGGATACCGAAAATTATAAAATAGTCGAGGACGCCAATGCCACCACAAACCCACTTCGGGGCCCTAATCCATAGCAAAACTTACAAATTATTTGTAAGATCTTTTTCTTTTTTAATCTATTACTGGGTTTAATGAAAGCACAAATAAATAAAAAGTACATTTAATTTTACGAGATTTAATCAAACCTATTTAAATATTATTTTTCTAAATATTAGGTCTAGTCAAATTAGAAAATGTGAATTTTAGTCCAACGCCAACTATATATAGTTGTCTTCACAAATATATATTTTGACGTAGCTAAAGATAACAGCATATATTTTATATATATATATATATATATGTATTTAGACATTTTTGTATGTCTTGTACATGTCTTTCACAAAATTTAACTTCAGCCATATTATTTCACACACATATTGGTAATAAAATAACCATTGTCTCACACCATAACTTGCATTGCTCAAGCTTTTTCTGAGATTTTGATGTGTAATCCATAGGGAAACGCCACACCAGGTTTGCGGACGATCTCCCCTCCTTTGATTATTGTCCACCTAATTAATTAGAATATTTTCAAACCATAAGGATATATATATAAATATATATATATATATATGTATGTATGTAATAGGAGACCGTTTCTAAGGGCACTAACATTGTCAACATCAAAAATAATAGCCAATGGGTCAAATATACTAACAAAATATACGAGTCATGCAGCATAGAACTTATATATGAGTACTGACTTTGTAACTTTTATACCGAGTGAAAGTTCATGTCCTCATTCAATTTTTGAAAATTTGTTTTGCCTTTTTTGTTTTTAGTGCTCCTGAACGAATCCTACAATTACAATTCACTGTATCCTAAACAAATTTTAGCAAGTTTTTCTCCAAACAAAAATACGTAGCAAAATGGTGTTAGAATTTCGATGGTGATATTGACTTGGATCTTTAATTAGAATATGAAAGGTCATTTCTAATCAATAACCTAAAATTATACTTAAAACAAAGTTAATTTAAATTTTTTATTTTGACACAACTTAATTAAATACCCTACATCAAAATGTGGGATTAGAATGGACAAAATGGACTATTCCTTAAAATTATTTATAGATTCATGTGCAAATATAGGTCAATTTACGTCAAAAAATTATCATAATTTTAATTGGGGTGTTTTGCTATACATTTTCAAGTATAACGGACAACTTGCTAAAATTTACAGTTTGGGTGGCAAAAAAGAAATTGTGTTAAGTTCAGCAGTGGCGCCAAGGCAAAAAGGCTATTCAATTTCAAACCCTAATTTTTTCTAATATTTCAATTATACTACTATTTTATAAGAAAGAATACAAGTGACTCAAATTTTTGAAAAAAAAAAAAAATTAACCCTTAATTCTTTTTTTCCTAAGATTTCAATACTACTCCTGTATATATTTTATTAGACAAATTACAGGTACTCACTCCTATATATTCACCGCTAGAAATTTATAACTATGCTCCTACTTGAGGAAATCAATCCCAAACTTTTCGTGGTGCACCCATTGAAAAAGGTTTTTTTTGTTTTTTGTTTTTTTTTTTCCATCGTTATTGTATAATAGGGGTTATTATTTTATTTTATGCGTGGTTTTTTTTTTTTTTTTTTTTCTTTGGAATCTAGTTTTGAGCACCTGTGTGAGCATTTTCGATATGTGAATAAGTGAGCGTGTGGTGTGAAGTTTTTTTTTTTTTTTTTTTTTTTTTTTTTTTCTGATGAGAGAAGTTCAAATTCTGAATTCAACGAAAAATTATGAAAAGGAAAGACAACTCATACCTATAATTTGAAACCAAATAATGAAGAATGATGGCCGTTTGAAGCTTTGCAAAGTCAGCTCCCACACAAACTCTTATACCTCCGCCAAAGGCCATGAATGTCTTTAGATCCTACATGTAATTTCTTTCCCTATTTTGTTGGAACAAAATAATAATAATAAAATAGAGACCCAAAAAAAAAAAAATTTCAAGAACTAGTTTTGTCTTAACTATATCCAAGTTAATAAATCACGAACTAAAATTATTAATTTACCTTCCATCGCCATGGATTAAATGTAAATGGGTTATCATAGTAATTAGGATCCAAGTGAAGTACTGATGGAACAACCATAACCAGCCAACCTTTCGGAATTGTATATCCTGCAAAATTCATTTATTAATCTTTTAGGCAAATATTTTTTCAATTTATATCTTTTAAAAATTTCTGCAATAGGGTTACAATAGCAAAACATGAAAAAGAATAATAAAGGATAAAAATTAGGTGAACATGAGGATACTTGCTTCTTACTAAACTTTTTCTAAATTTACCATTCTCCTTTATGTGCTTATAAATTTCCAGAACTCCTCCACTATATTAAAAAGGAGTTTTTTTTTTTAAACTTATTTTTAAAATTTTTTCCCTAATCTTATATTTGTTTATTGACTTTAATTTATACATCACTCTGCCTCGAACTTTTCTAATTGTTACGAATGGCGCATGTTCAGGATTCTGTCAAAAATTGAATAGAATTGAACACTTGATCACCGTAAGCTTTAATTAAGCTAAAATTATAACTTAAACATTTTTAGTTTTAGAAAACTGTATTTCCAAAATATTACCAACACTTCTATATAGGCTTGATAAAATTACAGTACTTTCAAAATGTCTTTGATGGAGATGGAGGTGCAATCCACCACCAACATATGCAATTACAATTTTACCTATAACAAAACTCATGTAATAAAAAACTATTCAATGTTACATCTAATTGTTATTACGGAATGGGAACCTTTGGTAGAACAGCAAATAATTCAGGGGAATGTGGCGTAAAATAAAAAATCATGGGCAAACATGAGATATTGTGTACAGTTTGGGGTCATCTATACGAATAGGCTAGGCTTAAAAATTATTTTTAATTTTTTCTTATGCATTGGAAAAATTTCTAGCTCCGCCACTAAAAGAACTATTTCGAATATTTTTATCTTATCTTATTTTATCTTACATGTAATTACAGTTTAATTCGACTATGTTCAAATATGTCATCAATTTTATTTTGATCACGGGTTTTTTATATAAAAATCCTAAAACCCCCTTTTTTCCTTTTAATTTATACTTATTAACTATTACTTTTCAAATATTACCATACTTTTTTCTTTCTATTGTTTTCATTATGGTTTCCTTATTTCTTTTAAACCTTGTATTTCTAATTCTTCCTTATTCACATACCTTTTTATGATTTTTAATGTTAAAAGTATTTTTTTTCAACTACATCCATACTAAAATATTCTTCTCAATTCTCCCCATCCCCAAAGTTAAATAAATAAATAAAAAAAAATTTTAAAAAAACAAACAAATTTAACACGCGCGTACTAAAAACTAGTGCATAAAATGGATATACTTGCCCTTCATCTCAACATCCTTTACAGCTCTTCTAAAGACAGCTGGCACAATGTTAGCAAGCCTGACGGTTTCATTAATAACCTGCATAATTTCAAGTGTAGGAAATAAACAAGCATTAATAATTAAAACCCTAAACTAAAGCTAATTTTCAAAACAACTTATCCTCCTTTACTCACCATATGTGTAAATGTCATAGATTTATATTCTTGCCATGTAATCTCAAAGCCCTTCTGTCATGACGGTTTTCTATAATTTTCTCATGTTCTTTCTGAAAAATATATTAATTACACATACTTTTTTGTCACATAAACTTTTGTAATTACTAAAAAATTAAGGAAGATACAAACCGTTAATTCAGCTTAATACTTCTGGATTATCGAAGATAAATTTCACTGCTAATGTAATAGCTGATGATGTCGGTCTCATAAGCCGCGAAGAGAAGTAAAAAGACAAAGTTATAGCCATTCTCTCATTCAAAATCGGTTTTTCTTTCTTCAGTTCCTCCAGCAAATGATCTAAGTAATCCCCATGGTTCGCATTCGATACTTTCCGCTCTTCGAAGATATCTCTGATCACTTTTATTGCCTTCTTCCGACCCTGTTTCAAAGGTATAAATTTGTTTCCCATCCAAAATTAACGATTTTTTATAGCACTAAGAAAGAAAATTACTATTTTGTTAAAACGTTTTAATTAATACGTACTTGTAAACATGCATGATAAGCAGTTCCAGGGATGTTTAAAGGAAACGATATTAATCCATCCAGAAATGCATTGTAGTTGTCCTTGAGTTTCCTTGAAGCCTTTGTTTCAGTCGTAACTAATGAGCTTCTTTGCAAATATTCGAATATCATCTGCATGCTCCAATTAAATTGCTCATGAATAATCAGAAGCCTATTTGAATAACATGCCTAATGTTTAATCAAGAACTTGTCCTTGTAACATCTATAATTTATAAAGGAAAAAATACGGATACAAACCTAAGTAATAAAACATATAGAAAGATATAGAAAAAAAGACCTAAAAATCAAAATAATAATAATAATAATAATGCATAGGGAAAAAATTGAGAAAATATGATAAATTTTTTTGAATTCAATAAATCCCATTTGAATCCTAAACTTTTTAAGGTTTTTTCTTCTCAGAGTTTTATCTATTTCTTAATTATTCAAGTCCCACAAATTTATTTCAAGAATCGATATCTGTACACTAATATGAGTCAACTAGAGTCTTGACATCTACTGATATGAGTCAAGATGAATAAATCTTATTTGTTAGAGTAGCATGTCAGTAAGGTATATATTAAAACAATAATAATAACAACTTACTTGCTAAAATATGTCATCATTTCTTTTTTCAGTAATAAAAGTTTTTGCAATTTGTGGGTCACAACAAAACATAAGGATCTATATGAAATTCTTGCAACGGATCAGAAGGTTTTTTGACATCTACAATGCGTGACTAGGCCATGAACACAATATACACACATCTATAGTGGTGGAACCAGCCTTTCACTTTAAGCAGGATGTACACTAATTTTTTATTTTTTTTAATAAATAACATGGAACATAAAAAGTATTACAAAGCTTTCTAAAATTACCAACTAAATTTTTTAGAATTATAAGACAGAATATGAAAAAATATCCTATCAATAGTATCATATTTTGAACTGTAAACTATATTGCAAAAGTTGTTTTCTTGAAATGCTTCTTTATTTGATGGTTTTTGACTAGATCTAACATATAGAAACATGCACTATCAATAAGATATTCTAACATAAAAAGCTTTAATAAATATATATGAACAAGAAATCATAAATCATATTTTAATAGTGAGTAAAAAGAGTAAATTAATTATACAAAAGTAGAAATAAAATAGAAAAGGACAAGTTCAGTAGAAACATAGCGGCATATATGAAAATATTAAAACTGAGTAGGGACAAAAAGAAGAAGTTATAAATTTTTTAAGGATTCAAATTTAATAAAATTTTTTAAAAAGAAAATCATTAGGGTGGCCCCATTCGGCCCTTCATAGATCCACCTCTACACATACACACAAAAACATTGAATCATAAATTATGTTATGCATTCAACATATTTTTCTTCAGGACCACATATACATATATATAATTCACACACAAAACACATACAGATAAAATCTTAAATTATATTGAAAAAGCCAAGTTAAGAAATACTTTACATTAGAGGCTACTTCTTGACATCTACAATGCCTGACTAGCCCATGAACGCATATGGATTCTAGCAACTTTATCCATTTCAGGCAACATCTTTTCCTTCAAGTTTTCTGGCTTAACAAGTTCTAGAGCTAAGTTCTTAAGATACTTATGAATCATTCCATGTTGCCCAGAAAACTATCTTGTCCTGATATTTCCATAAAACTCTGTGTATAACAAAGCATGAAAGACTTCTCTTCTTGCCGAAATATGTGGTGGTTGATTTCAGGATCTGTTGATACGATAATTTTCCGGCCAACCAGATTAGTTCGAAACACTGCTCCATATCTGTAGAGTTTAATACACACATAAAATATAGTATTAAGTCTTAATACTAATTATCTTCTATCGTCACATCATTAAAAAAAGAGTAATGTTAGAGACGTCAACTCTAATACTAATGTTTGAATATCAACTTATGTGCATATTTTAATTAGTAAATGTAGTTAATTGATGTGAGAATCTTTAAACAGTTGTCAATAAAAAACGACGACTCTATGTCATATACATTAATACTCAAAAATTAATATTATAGTTGTTGTTTCTAGTATTTTCTTAAAAAAAAATGAATATATTAACCCCAAAAAAGCTAAAATATTTTAGTGGATTAGGAAGAACTAAAAAGAATTATTAACAAGCTAAATACAACCATCCACGTCAATCGGGCTGTAAATAAAAGTGACATAACTGAAAGGCAGAAAATAGGACTAGGAAGGCAGAAAGTAGGACTGAGGCCCTCAAGTGTAACAATTTTATTTTATTTTTTATTTTTTATTTTTTGAAAGGGACTCACGTGTAACAATTTTACAAGCCACTTCTACACATTTAAAATCAGTAAGTGGACGACACAAAGTCTTCTTTTTTTTAGTTTCTATTTTTAATATTTCTGCTTGTAAAAAATAAAAATAAAACTAAAATTCACATTTAAAATTCCTAAGAAAACTTATCCTTGTTTTGATGGTGTGTCTAAATTTTGAATTGGAAAAAATTTGTAAAAAAGTGTTTGTCTCAATTTTTTTTATCATTCTCTCATTTAAAAAAATATATAAAAAATATCTATTTTGAACTTATTTTGTATAATACTCTTTTGAAATAAGAAAATGAATCTTTTTAAAATTTTCTCACAATGTACTATTCTCAATATCATTTTTTCTCAATCCAAACAACTTTTTGTTTACAAAAATAAAATTTTTTATTCATCCAAACACCATCTTATCTCAAAATGAAAAGACTTCTAATTTAAATAAGAATTTTTTTTTTTTAGGAAATGGACACGTGATCCAAACAGAGCCGAATCTTTTTGAAATATTCTTACACTGAACTATTCCTAACACCATTTTTCTCATTTCAAACAACTTTTGTTTTTCAAAAAGAAAATTTTTACATCCAAATACATTTTAATTATTCTCAAAAGAAAAGACTTCTCATTTAAAATAAGAAAATTTTTCTTTTCGAAAATAGACACGTGATCCAAACAAAGCCTCAGAGTCTTTTTTCTTCTTTTTTGTTTGTTCTTATTTCAGTTTTAGGTGATTCAGAGTCTTTGTTTCTAGTTTCTATTTTTAATATTTATGCTTGTATAAAAAAATAAAAAAAAAAACATCATTCACATTTAAAATCCTTGAGAGGATGAATTAGAGTCTTCTTTTTAGTTTTTATTTGTTCTTATTTAGTTTAGGTTTGTACAATGTTTTTATTCTATTTTAATATTTCTGCTTATATATTTAAAAAAAAAAAACTAGTGTTCACATTTAAACCTTAAAGAGGACAACTCAGAGACTCAGATTAGAGATCTTTAATATTCATAATAATCCTTTACCCCTAGTACTTCAACAATATGATCAAAAGCGTACATTAAGCAACATATAATATAAATACATTTTTACGCACATAGTATTTATACACGTATGTATGTATATATGCGTACATATATAGACATAAAGTGGTAGAGACAGTACTTCATCTCAATGGAAATTTACAAATTTACAATATTAACTATACATACATATATATATATATATGTGTGTGTGTGTATTTATATACCTGGCTATTCTCTTTTTGATGAATGGCGGGATATCATTAGATGAATAAGGAGTAAAGAACGCCATGGTCCTCCGAGCAAGGGCAATCCCATTGAACCAGGTGGTAGCTTGCCGTTGCATTTGGGATTCTGCCATGTATAAGCCCAGTAACTTATAACTAATATTACAAGAAAACTTATGAGGCCTAGATCAACGGCATTATTATTATCCCACATCTTAATCCACAGGTGGACGGCTTCCAAATAAAATTTGAGTGATCTAAACGACAATATTTTCAAGCTATATCTACATATATATATATGTGTGTGTGTTTGTGTGTGTTTTATGCTTAGAAAAGCGCGCGCACACACACACATATATACACTTGAACAGCTTGAAGGGCAAGGAGGGATGACTCGGCTAATAATTTTTACAGTGGGAAAAAGTATTAAGCTAGCTAGACAAGGACGATAAGATAGTACTGATGTGATGTCCAATAAAATAATAGTGACGTGATTTTTGTTCGAAATATTAATAATCCTAAATTCTATCATGCGACCTACTGTTCATTTTGGTTGTCTTTTATAACACATGTTTTTTTTTTTTTTTTTTAAATCGTGTTCGTTGTAAAAGCTTGAACAATGGATGCCAGCCCACTAGATGCAGACATCAAGTGGATACACATGTTTTGTTCATCGAGAATTGCCGAAAGCAAGTGTTGACGTCATGATGCTTGTAAATGGAATTGTGTTCCTATGAATATGCCCGTTAGAATATGGTGCTTGTAAATTAACTCGATTTTAACATTAAGACATTATTATAAAGAGTTTTCGATATTTTATTTAATAAATTCCACGTCAGTTTTTCTTATATATGTACTAGAGCCAAATACATTATATACATTGCTTTTAGATATATATTCTCGATAACGTATATGTTGAAAATAGTAAGGGAGAAGATATAATGGTTTACAGGTTAAATATTTATATATGAAACTGAAAAACATTTGAGGCGTGCATTCTAATTCGACTGCTGTTAGAGGCTTCTGATCTAAAAAAGTACTGGGCGTAATATACACTTCAACCTCCATCTACTTAGGTTTAAATAATCCAAGAATCTTTTGAAAAATAACAAAAAACAAAAGGCAAAGAGGAAGCAATTAGTTTAAAAAAGCAAGTAATTTTGTTAATATAAGCCATGAAGGTGTATAATATAACGTTAAATGAGATAATTTTGTTAGGAATTAAGCAGGTAATTAGTATTACTGAACCGATTAGTAATAGGCTTAGGGCAAAAACCTCAAAATGGTAATAATATGATTTTCTTAGCTAGTGCATTATTTGTAAACATTGCGACTCATTATGCTTTAAGGATCATGAATATTAATTTATTGTTTTCTTGTTGGTTTCAGAGCGTAGCATCCCGAATTTAACCTAACGTTGAATAAAATTAAGACGTCTAAGATAGTAAAAAAGTTTCGATATGATTAAGTACAACCATTGATTTATTTAGTAATACTTTAGATTACATCTGCTGTATTAATAACCTAGTGATAAAAGAAAATCTACGTATGTGTAAATTATTAATTGTGATTTATAATTTTGTTAACATTTTATTGAGTTTCCTTACAGATGATTGCGAAGAGAAATCTCGGTATGCATAAGGTATTAGGTTATGACATTATGATAAAATGAAATTATGTAATTGGAAGTATTTTGATAATAAAAATTTGTGTACACATATATGACACATATATTTATATGGATTAGTATGTATTATCGATGTTTAGTTTGAATAAGATTAAGTATTGATCACTTTAGTATGTTTCTCTTTCCAAAACAAAGATTTCATAAAATAGCATAATCTTCCAATACAATTTGGACCTTCAAAACTTCCGAATTTGACAGGCGTTGTGAACACAAATTTGTAGATCATTTCATCAGCTTTACGTAACCACTTGAATTGCTCAATTCTGATACCAAAATGAAAAGTTATGACCATACCACCATATGTTCAGAATTCAAAATTCCAGCGGGAATTTCAGTTTAGCCCAAACCTTTCAAATATTATAAAAATGACCACACTGAATTTTCAAGCCTTCTAAGCTCGAAAATTGAAGCCTAATAAAGATAAAAGCCCTATGTAACCCTAGATATCATTATAAATAAGACATTAAGCCTCCATCCTCTCAAAAAACTCATTCTCCTATCTTTCTAATTCTCTCTTTCTCTCCTTTTTCTCTTCTTCTCCTTCTCTTTTTGATTCTCGAGATTTCTCTAAGCCACTCACGTCTATTCAAGGTAGGATTTATTACTCACATATACATGTTTGTTTATGAAATCCATGATCTTAATTGGTAGCAATTTCAAATAATTATGTCAAGCTTGTTTTATGATTTTTCACGGTAGATTCTCACGACGGGATGATTTATGATTCATCACATGTTATATTTATTCTCACATATGCACATATACGCACATGGTTTTTCATGATTGGATTTCTATGGTGCATTTGATAAATCTTGTGGTTTCTTTATGATAGGAAATTAGGGTTTTGGTTTTCTATGAACATATGAAAATAAAGTTTGGAGCTGCTGTGATCTTCATGTAAAACTGTATAAGTTTAATATGAATTTGGTTGAATCACAATTTATATGTAAGCTAGAGATCCTAAGCTTTGTTTGATATATGGATCACTTAAAATGGAGATTTGTACAATTAGATATGGATTTTTAAACTTATGATAAGTGATGGAATTTTTTCCGAAAAATGGATTTTTATAGTCATTTTATATCATATTTTTCATGGTCTTAATGAACTCAAAACAGAATGGGTAAGATGTTAAAAGTTAGCCCTTGCGAACAGCTTGATGCACTATCTCCTTCAACCCCTTGAGCGAAATGCGGCAAAAGGAAGGATAATTAAGTGAATATAATATTAATAACCATAACGAATCTAATGGCTATAACTAATAATTAATTTCTTTTGACATGTCAAGTATCCGCCTGGGACCATGTCTTCTTAGGGCTATTCTGGATCCTTATCAATTCATGTGAGGATTGGTCGTTGGGGATCTCTAGAAAGTTTTAATTAAGGATAAGAATCACAAGGATTCTAGTTTGTAGAATTTATTATTATGAATTTTTTCGTGGAGGTTGATGAATCTATATATGCAACACTATGAGATTTGTGTTCTATATTTTAACATGTTTTTGATGCCTTAACGATATCTAAATTAGTCCGTATCATATACCGTTAGAAAAGATCTAGGAGTCTAGTTTCCAATGCATTAAAATAATGAATTTCGTTATGAATGTGATTTTATATGATTTTTCTTAGAACGGTTGTCGAATCTATCCTTGCATTATATGTGATGCTATGATATTATGTGGATGATACATTCTAAGTATGAGTTTATATTATTTTTTATGAGGGTATGAATTTGAATGTGATACGATAACTCCTTATGGATTTCCGGTGAAACTAAGATTTTGTCAAATTTTTATAACGCATGAAAACTATGAAAGTTTTACGCACATCAAGAGGACTCGAAATCGCATCACCAACGAAGATTAGTACGTATAGAAAGTCCAAGAACAAGGTAAGTACATATCTTACCTACAACATTTTTGTTCAAAATTAATATGAATTTTGTGGTGTTGGTCTAAGATAGTAGTTGTTTCTTTTTATGAAAATTTCGATGAGGTTTATGAGGTTATGATTTATGTTATGATGTGTTTCTTGCTCGTTGTTTTACGATATAGTAAGTTAAGAGCTCTCTAAGAACTAAAAATATTAGGAGGCGTGTACTAGGTAATTAGGACCCACTTTTGCAACGGACAATTAGGAGTCCACTTAAGGTGCAGGGAGAGTAAGTAATCCCGTTATTATATTACCTCGGTGGGGTTTGGAACTTGCAATCCCACTCTCACCGTGGTTGCACGCATTGGTACATCACCTAGCACCCAACTAGTAGAAAAAGATAACGATAAGAATGATAGTGTATGATCATAATTTGTAGTACGATAATTCGTATGACTTTTTGAGATGTTATTCTATGTTCAATTCATGTGTTATGTGATTTCACCTAAAATTAAAAGAAAATGTTTTGTGAGGTTTACGGATGTACTTACTAAGCGTTTCGCTTACTTTAGTTTTCTTTGCATGTTACAGATAAGCTTAAGAACAAGTCTTTGGAGGAGGCTCAGCGTTGCTGAATGTGTGTGTGGTGGTGAAGTGGATTATCAGACTAATTTTAAGTTGGAATTTAAGTTTCGCTTATGATTTTACAAGTTTTAAGTTGAATGATTTTCTAAAATTTATGTTTGTTCTTTTGAATTTTGTTAGGTTGGATTTGAAATATATAGTTTCTTAGTATGTTTTCCACTACTCTATTTTATATGAAATTATCTATTTATGTTATAAAAAAAATTAAAATTTCAGTTTTGTCAACCCTTCATCATCATGTTTTCTGCTGTGTTTTAAACTAAATTATGTTAAATAACGATAGTTGTAACGTCCCGCTAAGAGAGGGGGGGGGGGGGGGGGGGGGGGTGGTGTTGCATAGAGTGGTACACATAATGATGGAGGGAGGGGTGAGGCATGGCCCCCTAACTTTTAAAAAAAAATTATATAGTGGGGGTTTTTATTTAATTTAAAAAAAATTGGTATGTAGATAAACTAGTTTGCCCCCCCCTAAAATAATGGTATGATTGGAACAAAGGCTTGAGATGAAGTTTTTAAGTTGAAATTTATTTATTTTTCAAAAACTAATTATAATTTTTGTTAACTTTTTAGAAAAGACAAAAACTAAGATAAAAAACCTTTAGGTTCATACCTGAGAACCAAAGCTAAAAGTTCTCTATATTTTATTGGATAAACAATTTAGATTTTAAAAATAAAATAGTTTTATTAAATCTATATACATTAGGGGTCTAGTAGCTTGACCTAATATCTAAATTTGAACTATAATTTTAATAGTTCGGTATTTTAAAGACTGGACCATTATATTTAGTAATATTTTGTCTGCACATAGACTAAAAGCTTCCAAAGGAATCCAATTCTTCACTTTCCCATTTCACCATTCCCAAACAAATTTGGAAATTTACTATTTTGTTCAAGGTGTGATCTTTATTTTTCTTCGATTTATTGTACTGGATTTCTTCTCCAGTTAGGACAACTTCGTCTTGGTCTGTCAATTCATTCTTCTTCAACTTCTCATTTCTGCTTTAGGTTTATATTTCTTTTTCTCACTTCTTGTTCTGATTCTTTTCTTTTCTTTTTTAATCTAATTGTGATTTTTCTTTTGTCTTAATGTTGAATTGGTTGGCTATGGTGTTACTGCTTTTTCAGATTTTTTTTTTTTTTGTTCTTATTTATTGATGATAATATGCTAATTCCGATTAGAAATTGAAAATATCTTGCTAGAAATTAGTGATTTTTAGTTTTATTGTGGGTTTTAGCTGAGAAAATTAGAAATAACATTGCTTTATATTCTGGATTTAAATATAGTATTTATTTTTAGGGGGTGTTTGGGTGATGAGTTTAAATCATCACCATCACTCAATTTTATCTTTTTCCCCAAAAGTTTTTGTCTTTTCTGAAAAAGTCAATCAAAATCACTATTTAAACTTACAAATTTTTCAATTTAGTTTGTGATAACTTAGATGTGCCTTTTTTTTTTTTTTTGTGAAGAATTTTAGGCTAATGGGCTGTAATTTTAGTTTGTGAAATAGCATTGCTTTATATGGAAGATAAGTGTTTGAATGACTGCTTGATTGTCAATATTGAGAAGGAAATTAATGCAAAATTAAGTAGTGAATCAATTATAGATGAGTTTGCCTCTATGAAAAATCGTCAAGCACAGTTTATATTTAAGAAAAGAAAATGATATTTTAAAGTATATAAATTTAACATAGCTGCTCTTTTATTGAGAAATAATGTTATTTGTAAGTGTGTGAATATATATATATATATATATATATATTTATTTCATTTTTACATGTGATATATTAGAATTGGAGTTTCAAGATGTGAAACTTGAATAACTATAGTACTATGAAGATATTAAGATCAACACTTCAATTTCAGGTTCTTTCTTCTATTATTTTATTTTTAATTGCATATAACTGATAATGGCATTGTCATATTCAGATACATGCTGATGTTTTCATGTCCTGTCAATTTATCATGAATTTAAAAAACACAAACTATTAAATAGATATATATATATATATATGTTAGTATAATCTTGATTAAAAAGATTTACTACTACAAAATGTGGATTTCATGACGGAGCTTCCACGGACCGTTTTAAAAAACGGTCATGAAAAGTATGCCAAAAACACGGCACAAAATTGGGTTTCCGAAAAGACCGTTTTTAAAAAATGTCGTGGAAAGCTTTCACAAACGATCATGGAAACAGGAAGTTTCATATTTTAAATAAATTTTTTTTTTTCAGGATTTTGGCCACAGGTTTCTAGAGCATAAATAAAAATTAAAAATATAAATAAACCCTCATTCCCTCCCGAAACCCATCTATCTCTCATGCAATCTTCATTCTCGCCTCCAATCTCTCCATCAAAACCCTCTCCTCCTTCGTGATTCCTCCCTCTATTATCTATCGCATCTCTCCCTCTTTAGCCTCCAATATTTGACGCCCTCCCTTTATTCTCTCTCGCCCCTCACCCTTTATCTCTCACCTCCAATCTCCGCTGGCCGCGACTCCACCATTCATTCTCTCTCATGCTGTCCCTTCTCTCTCTCACCTCCAATCTCCGCCGCGACTCCTCCCTCCAATCTCTTTCTTAAAACCCATCCTCTACCGTCTACCCTGCCTACCGAGCCACCTGCCACCTACACCTATGAAATTGGTTAATCTTTCTCTCTCGTTCTCTTTTTTGCGACGAACCTATTATGATTTTGAAGACCATTTGGTTGATTGTGTTTGTGATTTTGGGTAATTGTTTCTAGAAAAAAGTTTTGATAACTTGATTATATTTTGAATATTACATGTTCGACAAAATGCCGATTGTATAATATTTACGTGTTTGGGTGAGGATTAGTTTTTAGATTGATTTCAAATGTTTGAGTGAGGATTTGGTTTAGATTGTTTTCCGGAAAAAAAAGTGTGATTTTGTGATTTATGCTTTTGCATGTTAAATGTTCAACTAATTAAGTTGTAAGTATATTTTTATGTTACAAATTGTGATTTGACGTTACATTATTCTTGTTTTAATTGTTTTGAACTTTGTTAAATTGTTAGGGCACTTAATGACTATAAGATTTTGGTGGGCAAAGGAGTAAGAAAGCGACGCAATTATAAAACATTGATTGATACTGTTCGATGTCCTCTACAAGAAGGTTATGTTGAATGCAGATTTTGTTTTAGCCTTTATGCCAAAAATAACTTGACTCTATATTGATTATCCTTACTTCAACTAAGGATTTTTATACCTACGTTGAGATGAGTTTAGTAAGGCTAAGTGTGCTAATTTTGTAATGCGGTTCATCAATATAGTTAAAGAATCTATAAATTTTGTAATGTAGTGTATGTTTTGTAATAATTATTGTACATTGTGACGTAAAATTAATTGAAGATTAGCTATTATTTTTTAATCTAAGCTATGCAATGGATAACACAGGATTTGTCACCTGTGGGAAATCGCATGAATTGTGAATTTTTATTTTTTTCATTGTAACCTATCCACGACAGTTTTTAGCAAAAATGGTCGTGGAATCTTACTTTCCACAACCACGACGTTTTTGCTAAAAACTGTCATGGAATCTTCCTAGCGAAAGTACTTTCCATGACCGTTTTTCTTGAATGAAACGGCTGTGTTATATGGCTATTCATGACAGTTTTTACTAAAAACCATCGTGGAATAGCCCTTTCTACCCCGTATTTGACGCTAGTTTGTCTATTCCACGATCCTGAATACCACGATAGTTAAAAACCATCGTAAAATATCACGATGGTTTTTAACGTCGGTGATATCCTCTTTTTGTACTAGTGATTGTTGGCCATCCCTACAAATAAATCCTAACTCCATCACTAAGTTACACAAATCATTACCCTATATGGTAGATCATCTTCCTTATATATGCTAATGTTAAAATTATATTTGTTACCAAAAAAAAATATATTTGAAACTTTTTTCTTTAATTTTATAATGTTATTTTTACTATTTTTGCCTCCATTCTTTAAGTTTTGAATTCATAAAAGTAAAGTTATAATAGTAATAATTTAGAAATGAAAAATTTTGTAATGATAATATGAATAAGTTAAGATTCCACAATTAATAGCAATTAAATGTTTAAATTTAACATTAATTATAGTAAATAACCACCGAGATTATTGTTTACTAGATTTACTATAAAAAAATACCACTCAATTAAATAAGTAATTTGTTTTCACTCAAATATAAATTTAACATTGAGTTTGCCACTATCACACCAAAAGGCGAAAAAAGGCAAGGGAATATTTCTATTCAAAAGCAAATGATTAATTGACAATGTTGAATGGAGAAAATAAAACTTTTTAAGGGCAAAATAGGCGGACAATCGAAACACATCCCGGCAATGAGGCAGGGTCATTAGAGCCTCAAATAGGTTTTTCTTTTAACAAAAAATCCAATTATTTTTTATTTTTATTTTTTGGGTAATTTTGTGTCATAAAATCTGTTTAGGAAAAAAATTTGGGAAGATGAAGAAGGTGTAAGGGGGGACAACTTAGATCGAGATACCTTAGTGCACCTATTAATTTTGTTACAATTTTTTTTTTTACGTCAAGATATATATATATATAAGAGCATTGACAACCATCGAAATTTCAAGCTTTTCGGTATTACTGCACAATTCAGCGAGAGTTTAATGCTTAATTTTCTTTAAATTCTGAGTGAACCAAACAAATTTTTCCTGTGACTAACCAAAAAATTATTATTAGGTTGCTGTGAAAGTTTGCGTATTATTCTTTCTCATCTACACTTTTTGCTATATATAATATATATATATATATATATATATATTAAATAGAAATTATCATTTAAGATAAAACGGGATACAAACATAATAACAAATATAAAACAATCCTGTAGTACAAGAGACATAACCCTCGAATAAAACTGATTCCATTAGTAAAATCTGATGAAGCTTAGTAAGGAGGACATAAGCGAGACCCGGTAAACTGAAAAATTCATTGAATTCCTGGGCAATTCTAAAATCGAGCATATACAAAGCTCTTCTTTTTTTTTTAAATAAACAACCGATGAAATATTTCGATCAATCGAGAGGTAGTCACTCGCAGCATAGAGACTGTAATAAAACTTCGCCAAGCTATAACACTAGTGGAATCAATAGACATATACTGCTAGAAAATAACTCAAGCAGGAACACACACACAACGACAAACCGGAGGTGGGTGAATTACCTCCTTTATTACAAAATTAAAACTAAAACACAAGAACAAACTATTAATATATATATATAAATAAATAAAAAAAACATCAACTGCAAGATCCTCGCCCCACGTGAAATAACCACTCCGCCGCATGCCACAACTTAGAGGAAAACAATCGACTCAAGCTAAGAGATCACCTCACCTACCATCGGACTACTAAGGTATCGCTGGATTCCAATTTACCAGAAGCTTGTCGGCTAATTCTGATTGAGAAACTCTCATCTAGAATCTCCTGACTCCATTCCTGCCGAAATCGCCGATCACCCTTATCAGCCGTGGTGGTGGTAGCGGTGGAAATCCCACACAAAGGGAAACCGTAAAGATGAAAAATTTGAGAGAAGAAGGGGGTAGAGAGAAAGAGAAACTTACGCTTTTGGCTATATATTAGTTTCGATGAAGTCCAGCAATAAATGGTCATTTATTTTATTTTATTTTCCCTCTTTTTCTAAATACGCTGTGCTACATTATAAATGTTTGCTTAATTACCATTGTAATCTTTTTTTTTTTTTTTTTTTCAGAAATAAAAGCAACGCGATCTTCTTCTTAAATTAATTCATTTCTTCATCAAAAACATCATCCTCAACTCCTTAACAATCCGAATCACATGTCTCATATTGCAATAACCGAAATTTTTACGGACTCTTGATTCCTTATATGTAAAGGAATTTAAGTCCATACTATGTGTGTATGTGATGTTTCATGAAAATTATGAATATCAATGTGAAATTCATAATTTTATTATTAAAATATGTTTAAGTTCTCGTTTAATTAGCTATGAGACTCAATAATAAGTTTATTATGTCAAGAACGAGGCCTTTTGGTAAAAATGCAGAATCATGATTTATGTTTTTATTCTGGCATAAGTATGACCAGGATAACTTATGATCTGTATAAAACGCAGTATAATAAGTAGTATTGAAATTATACTGCGGTCGACCGTCATTACGGATGCAGAGTTAAGAATAAGGTATGTGATGCTCTAGAATAATCAGGAGTAATATTTTGAGCAAGGAGAACTAAGTAGTTTCAAGTCCTAAGAAAATCCATACGCGGTTCAGTTAAGTACATATGAATTCTGGACTGCAGTACAGTATTTTCGGGACTGTTGATAGTTATAACAGTATTGACACTATCTGGATTATTAAGAAATTATACTGCGTATTAGGGGGAGTGCCAAACATGGCCATACTTGGAGGCCAAGTAATTGTGGATAAATACACAAATTTTGATTTATTGTTTTTGGATTATTCCTCCACCTAAGCTACCACATGGCCAGTTGTCGCGGGGGGGGGGGGGGGGGGGGGGGGGGGGGGGGGAGGGAGAGTGAAGATAAGTTTGAAGAGATTTCTTGGCCTACAAGGGTTCCTCATGGCCGGCCACCTAAGGGGGATTTATGAGCAAATATTTTGTTTTTAGTGACTAATAGGCAATTTTAAGAATAAAAATAATTGTTGGAAATTCAAGAATTTTCACCTATAAATAGGTGAGGTGGGATGAGTTTGTGATCATTTAGTAAAACCCTTAACTTTCTAGTTCATTCTCAACTCTCTCTCCATCCCCTAGGAACTGAAGCCAAAAAAAAAAAAAAAAAAAGAGTAAGGGTCGGATTTTGAGGTAGTAGAGTAAGGAGGGAAATTCTTAATCCAAGACCTAGAGCCATTCTCAAGGCTTAAAGGTAACCCTCCTAAACCTTATAAGCAATTCAATTAAGTTATGATTCAAAAGTTTAAGTGTATTTCATGTTGGGTATGTAAGAGCATAAGCTCACCTTTTATTTTTATGCAATAGCCTCGATTGCTTGATATGTGCTTGATTGGGGTTTAGTGGTCTTGATTTATGATTTGGTGCATGGTTGTGATGCTATGTGTTAGAAATTATGTGGTATGTGTAAATGCCTATTATGTATTTGTAATATGTCCCACATACTCAAGAAGAAGTATTGTATAAATGATAATGATGATGATGATGATGATGAATGATGAATGGAGGGTTAAAAAAATTAACCCAAAACCCTAATTTGGTAAAGGTTACCATTTGGGTTTGTAAGAATGGGAAACCAATGCATGATGATGGAAACCATACGTAACATACTGCATGTTTATCGTAGACTCACAGTTTCAACCGTTTGAGGTAGGGTGTGCGTAATTTTACGTAAAAATCAACCAAAGTTGAAAACTGCCAGTTTCGGATTAAACTGGACAGCAATCTAGAAATGGAATTTTGAGGCCTTTAGAGGCCGAATTTGGAAAAAAGTCAAAACTGTAAACTTGTAGAGAATTGAAAATTCTAGGGGACTACATGGATGGTTTTTAAAAATAAAGGCTCTAAAGCCTCTGTTTTTATCAAAACCCGAGACTGGCCTGAACAAACAAGTGTGCATGGCCAGGAGGTTTCAATGAGGAAAATGGATAGGTTAAAGGCATAACCAAGTTTTAAGTAAAGAACAAAAGTTGTAGTGTTTTTCGAGATCTACAACATTCATGAGAAAACTTTTTCAAATTCAAAACAGATTTTAAGATGAAACTGGATCTTAAAAACTGAGCAGGAAACAAGAAATTCCTGCACAGGATTTTCAAATCAGTGCATCAACAGGCAATTCCTGCACATGCACTAATAACTGAAATTATGGAACTGTTTTCAAAGATTGCTTTCAGAATTTGACAGTTTTTGTTTAAAAGTTACAGTTTTAAAAAATACGGTTTTAAGGGATTAAAGTTTTACAAAAGACTTTTAAAAGAAAAATTAGACAAAGTCTTGTTAAGAAAAAGAGAAAAATAAATACATGGGCCAAAAATTATTTTGAAAACATAGTAACAAAATGATGACCATTAGTAACCAGATAGGATACCCAAGCTATTGGGTTGGGCCTAAAACCTATAGTTACCAATAGTAACCTAATAGGGTATTACTTTAAAAGTAATTGGGTCTTAGTAAACCTAATAGGGTATTAGTCTAAATATGATTGGGCTTATACCCAGGATTACTAATAGTAACCTAATAAGATACTATTTAAGTATAATTGGGCCTTGTACCCAAGGTTACATTAAGTAATCAAACAAGATATTGTTTGATTGTAATTGGGTCATGTGACCTAGGGTTACATTTAGTAACCGAATAAGATATTATTATGGTATGTGGGGGATGTGTAACTAGGGTTACTGGTGAATTTTGGTTAAGATACCAGCATTGACTGTAATGATTTATGGTAAGATAGTATGATCCTTATCTTACGTCTTTATTGGAAACATGAATATAACATGTTCTTGCAACCTGCTGGAGCAACAAACCCAGGACGTAGCATAACTTGTAAGTACAACTCCGCCAACAGCATGGGCAAAATGTTTTGTTGCATTGCATGTTTTTCAAAAAAGTCATGCATTGATTTAAATGTTGCTTTGCATGTTTTTCAAAGCATCATGTGGTAATGTATGTGACGCATATGATTTATGTTTTATTATTGTGGCATTATGTAAGCATGCTCACTAATAATAAATCACATGACAAGACTAAGACTAAACCAAGATAAGCAAGGTATTGTATCAACCTCCCGTTGATGCATGGAGGATTATGTATGTTTAAGAAAATTCTCAGAACTTCTGTTGATGCGTGAAGGGTTATGTATATGATTCCCAAAATTGTTAGGGACCTTACAAACCCTAACTTTCTGTGGATTGCGTACATTTAGTACGTACACAAGGGGCCCATAAGTTAAGCAAGATAATAAGTTCATAAATAAGTTCATAATGGAATCATAATCGATTCATAATAGAGCATAATCAGTTCATGCATTATCAATTCATGCATTTCTTTATCAAGATTGTTTTACGGAATAGAAAGTTGTACTTGCTGAGCATAAGCTCATTAGTATATTTCATACATAGTAGGTAAAAAGCCTACAGCTTAATTGGTGGGCCATGTGGACGATGCGGCAAGTGAAGGGCGGTGTGGGATACCACTACGTAAATTTTTCCGCAATCCTTTTTAAACTCTCAATATATATGTATATATTTATATTTATATATGAATAAGTTGTGTTATACTATACATATGATGTTTGAAGACTTGAGTTAAATATAAGGAGTATGTATATCTTTTTATTTTAATGTGTATGCACGTAAAGTTTACTTATATGGACTAGTCTATTTATATATGTTTTAAAAAAAATTTTATTCCAAAATTTTTAAGTAAGTTTAAGTATTTAAAACCGAGATGTAGTTTAAGTAAGTGTGGTAACGGCCCTACGTAGGTCGGGGCGTTACACATATCCTAAGAAATCGTCTTTAAGATACCAGTTATATCTCTAAAGAAAGTCTAGGAGCACTTTAGCACCTTAGAATCAATTTCCTTGACAATTCTCTTTTGATGTTTTCTTTGTTTTATTTACTTTGATTGTTTTTTTAGTTTTCGTTTTGTCTATATATATATATATATATATATATATTTTAGATTTATATGTTTTTTCTTATATTTTGGGATTGAAAAAAAATAAAAAATAAAAATAAAATAAAAAATAAAAAAAACCTTAGAACCATTTCCGGATACCGTTTACAAATTAAGTACCCAATATTTAATTTATAAGTTGAGGCTATATTCCATGGCAAAACTTACGGACGATCCAACCCTAAACATGATTTTCTAAATACTGATCTAGTAATTAGAAAATGTGAATTTGATTCAAACGCCAACTAATTTGTATCCCTTAATTTTATCACCTATATAAATCCCTGATTTGTTTTTATTATTATTACAACATTTACATAAGTTTTTAGACTTTCGGTTAGTCCCTGGTCTATTATGTTTGTGACATTTTGGTTCCCATTCTTTTTGTTTTTAGCTGAAATGATTTTAAACTCTTAAAAATGGGGGCATTTAGGTCTTTTTATAATGGAATCCATCAACACCGTTAATATATTGGCTTAATTGCTTAATTGGTCTCTAAAGTATTACATTTGTGACAATTTGGTCCTTATTATTATTATTTTGTAGCAAAAATTTCAATTTTATTAAATTTACTAAATTAATTAACATTAAATAAATATAACTTTAAAACTTTAAGAAATTAGAAATTTAAATCTCTCTCCCTCTCTCCCCCCTCTAATCTGTAGGCAGGGAGTTCGTGCGGCGGATATAGGATCTACACCATGGTGTCTAAGGGCCTTGGGCTAGTCACAAAAAGGGAACATCGCAAGGGAAAGAGCAGAGAGAAAGAGGGGGATCGAGATAAGAGAGGGGGGGGTGGTGAAATCAAGAGGAAAGAGCGAGAGCACAAGAATATCAAGAGGGAGAGGAGAAGAGAAAGAGAGATTTTTTTACCAAAATTTGGTTTCTTTTCTTTTTTAATTTTAATTTTTTTTCCTTTTTGTTTCTTTTCTTGAGTTTAGTAGTAAATTATTAAAATTGAGGTTTAGCTAAAATAATGATAATAATAATGTGGACCAAAATATCACAAATATAATAGTTTGGGACCAACCAAGCAATTAAAAAAAAACTTTAATTTCATTCTAAATTTTGATTCTAAGTACTTGTATTAAAATTTAATATCTCATCAACAAAATCAAAATTCTTAATTTCTAACTACTTTAATTAAAATTCATGCATTTTTTTTTTGGTTGGAAATGTAATTTAAATTTAAATTAACTGTATTGCAAGTTTAGTTTATTTAATAATAGAAAATAAAATCAGAGATATAAATCGATGAATGGTTATAAACAAAAATTAAAAGATAATTTATGGCTCGACCATTAAAGATAAGTACAGCTAGCATATAAGTATTGTACATATCTTTCACAAAATTCTTCCACATATTTAACAATAATATTTATTGTCTGCCACCACATCTTAATATGACACTGTCACACACCATAACTTGCTACATCACTTGCATAACTCATGCAATTTTTCTAAGATATTGATGTGTAATCCATTAAGAGATACCACACTAGGTTTACGGACGACCTCCCCTCCTTTGATTATGGCCACCAGTCACAATATTTTCAAACCATTAGAATGATATGTAATAGGTGAGTTTCTAATTAAAGGGAACATATAATGTCAACATCACAAATTCATAGTATATGACTCATATAGAATGGACCTTACCTATAGGTAGTGGCCGGGCCAAGTAACTTTAGTGAATAGGAATACATGTTTCCACTAAACTTTTAAATTTAAATTTTAGTCTTTTTGTATAGGTGCATCTTGAATATATCACATTATTATATTTTACATCTTCAAATTTTAATTTTAGCAATTTGTTTCCTTAAAAAATTGTAACAGATTAAACACCTCAGTAGACATTACATAGTATGAATTTTCGATGGTAATTGATCGCATGTGACTTGTACATGAGTAATTAACAATGATCATGTAACGTCCATTTTAATCAATGCTAACCTAGCTTTATACTTAAAACTAGTTAATTAAAAAATATTTTCAATTTTGATTAAAGACCCTTAACCCAATTTAAATAGCAAAAAAAAAAAATGATCATTTCTGACATTAATCCACATGCAATTCATAGGTCAGTTTTCAGTCAAAAAATTAACAGTATTTTCAACTGGGGATTTATGCTATATGTTTTCAAGTTCAAAGGAAAATTTCTAAAATTTGGAAATAATGGAGACAAAATGCAACTGCTTGATAAGTTCAAAAGCACACTGAAAAAAAAAAAAAAAAAAAAAGCCACTATTTTTTACCCATTAAATTTATCTAAGATTTCAATTATACTCCTCTTTCATAAGAAAAATTACAAGTTACTCAAATTTTGGAAATTAATTTTTTCCCCTTAATTCTGTCTAAGATTTTGATTCTGCTCCCATTTTTAAGAAAATTACGTGTGTTCCTATTTAATATGTGAAATTTACAACTATGTCCCTATTCAAAAGAATATTTTTCAAAATTTTTCATATTGTTCCTATTGAAAAATATTTTGCTTCATTACTATATATATGGGTCACTTTCTATTAATTATGGTGTTGAACATCTATGAAAGCATTTTTCATATACGAATACTTCTTGAAGAGTGTGAGTTTGTGGCGAGGGATTTTTTTTTTTTTTTTTCCCTGTATACGAGAGAAGTTAATATTATAAACCCATACCTATAATTAGAAACCAAATAATGAAGAATGATGGCCATTTGAAGCTTTGCAAAGTCAGCTCCCACACAAACTCTTATACCTCCGCCAAAAGCCATGAATATCTTGGATCCTACATGCAATTTCTTTCCCTATTTTGTGGGAACAAAACAACGATAAAATAGAGACAAGTCAAAAAATAAATAAATAAATAAATCAAGAACTATATTTGTCTTAGTTAACAATGTCCAAGTTAAATGAATGTTGATTATTTGTTTACCTTCCAACGCCATGGATTAAATGTAAATGGGTTATCATAGTAATTAGGATCTAAGTGAAGTACTGATGGAACAACCATAACCAGCCAACCTTTGGAATTGTATATCCTGCAAAATTCACCATTATTAATCTGTTAGGGTAATATCTTTCAATTTATTTGTTGAAAAATACCATATGCTCAAGTATAATCTAATATAATTTTTCTGCTATTAGTTACAACAGAAAATGTGAATGAAAAAAATAAATAAATAAAGGAGAAAAATTAGGATGAATATAGAGCACACTTGTTTGCACTCAAATTTTGAAAATTTGATTTTTGTCCCTTAAGTAGTTATAAAATCTCAATTATTGTTCTCGCATTGTATAGAAAATAAATTTTAACTGTGCGCCCCAATTGAACCACTGAAATATATATAATTTATTCCATATTGAGTAGAAAGTCATTTTTGGGAATACATATAAAAGATCATATACTTACCCTTTACAGCTCTTTTGAAGGACTGCTGGCACAATATTAGCAAGCCTAAATGATTCATTAATAACCTATATGGTTACAAATTAATGGAAGAAGATATTAATTAGTAATATTTTAAGCAATAGAGCTAATAAACATATAAATTAAGATGCTAATAGTAGCTATCAAAATAACTGATAATTTCTAAACTCACCATGTGGGTCAATATCATACGCCTCCTTGTTACGTTTTTCTTTTTGGGTGCATTTACTAATAATAAGGAATTCAGATATTAGGAAATAAATTCCTGATAAAAGGGAATTTGTTTTCTTGAAACTAGATTCCTGAATTTTATTAAAGTGTTTAGTAACGTATCAGGAATTAAATTATATGAGGAATTGAATTCTTGATATGTTGTTTGCTAAATTAATTGGGTAAAAAAATAAAAATAAAAAAATTTTTTTCTTCCAAAAATGTCCTTACATGGGATAATGTTTTTTCATTATTTTAATTTATCATAAATTTCATAAATTTAAACAATTAAAAAAAAAACATCTACATATATGAAAGAATTGAAAAATGGCTAGAAAAAGAATTAGCCCGTGTTTGGTGAATCAATTGGGACTCAAATATTTGAGTTCAAACTGATTTGATGTTATTTCGGCTTACATTTCATTCCCAACCTATAATTGGACCATTGCATAGTAAACAAAACTATGTCTACTGTGCTCCCAACCCTCCCTCTTCTGTTGTCTCACAATTTATTGTACTCTGTGCAACCCCCTGCCTGCAGCTCCTCCCCACCCTCGCCCATCTGCTGCTTCACAATGGCTTGGTTGACTGTGCTCCCAACCCTCGCCCATCTGCTACTTCACAGTTCCTTCGTTTAGTGTGCACCTTCCTCTCTCCCATGTGATGCTTCGATTGTTGATCCTCTTTCTTCGTCTCGTCTCTATGCTCTGGGTTTTCGAATTGAATATATTCGATTCCCTATGACCACCAGCTCTAACTGTGTGTAGCATTTTCCCGAGAATCGAATACCTATGTAAGCTTCATTCTTCAACCCTAATCGACTCCATCTCTTCCCTTTGGTGGATTCTGGGGTGTTAAAAATCAGGGGTTTTCGTTCCCCTCTATCTAACTCGGCAAATCCGAATATCACCCCCTTTATCTCACTCATCGGAACACACTTGACTCTAACTCAGCCGTATCTAAAACCCAAACTCCCTAATTTCGTTTCTAGGGTTTCTATGCTTTGGGCTTCTATTTGAAGAAAGCCAGGGAAATTGCGACACTACTGGGTCTGTTCAATGGACTCTTGGATTAGGTACTGCCACTGATAGATGCAATATCGACTGGGGTCCGCAAAGCAAACTTAAACAAGAGGGCTCATTACCCACTATTCCGAGTTCGGAAATCAACTCCCCGAGCCGTTGCTTCCTACCATGATCCGCCGTCAACCACTGGATACTCATCCTCCAGCTCAAACTTGGTAACCCTAATATAACTTCTTCACCTATTACTCAAACAAATTGGATACATTCTCATATGTGTTTCTGGATTTCATATCGGATTTGTGTGGATTTTTTGTTAAATATTTTTGGATGCTAAAACCGGATTTGTGTGGAGTTTGTTCACTTTGGATGCTGAAACAGGATTTGTGTGGAGTTTTTGTTGATTTCGGATGCTGAATGATTTGAGTTGAGTTTTTGTTAACTTTGCATGCTCAAACCGGATATGTGTGGAGTTTTTGGCTATGATGCATGCTGAAACCAGATTAGGGGGAGAATTTCATGTTTTTTATTAACACTTTTAGTTAGCAACTAAGTAATTCTTGTTGTTGTATTTTATGGTTATGTAAAAATGAATATAAAAGGTTTGATGTATGTTGTTGATGTGTGTTTTTATTTTAGTTTTTTTTTTTTTTTCATTTTTCTATTTACAACCTACAATGGCATGTTAACTTTATCTTTTCAAGTTAAACTTTTTAACTTAAATTTTTACATTCAAACACTCAACTCAAGTTAAACATTTCAACTTAAACTTTTTATCAAATGCTTAACTCTAACTCTCAATTTAACTTATTTTTAACTTAATTTAAAAATATTAATTTTAACTGTATCACCAAACGGAGTATTAGAATTTATGGAAATTTTAGTTTATGTAGGAGATATTTTCAATAGACGCAGTGCAAAGGCTAGCGACATTCAACGGAGAAAAAGCCAAAAATCTGAAGATATTCCCAAACCAAAACCGACAATTCAAGCAAAGAAAAAAAGATTAGAAAAAAGGTTAAAATTGCAACAATAACAAGAACGGTCTGCTCACATGAAAAATATAAAACAAATTTTGTCAATACTTTTTGTTTTAACTACAGCCATGACATCATCAAAGAAGAAAAAGTGGAAGAAAAAAAAAAAAAAGCAGTGTACAAAGAGGAAAAAAAAAAAAAAAAAAAAAAAAAAAAAAACTAACACGAATTTGAAAGAAAAATACAAACGCAATATTGGAAAAAGCAAAAATTAAACAGAGCCAAAAAATAAATAAATAAAAGGACCAAGAAAATATACATACAGTGATTTTTTTTTCTTTGCAAATGTGACACTTTGATCAGGGCAATTTGGAGATGAACAGCGTGAGTTAGGTTAGGTTATCGAGGAGAAAAGACATTGAACTCGTAAGCATAATAAAAACGTGGGGATAATTTTCATTGAAAAAAGAGTTACATTTTTCATGCAAAGTGGAATTTGAATTTGGGGTCAAACGTGGGATTAAAGTTCACCCTATATAAAGAAATTAATTCTTTATTTTAAGATGGGGATTACATAATTTAATTCTCCATTACTGAAGTAAACATTGGAATTTGAAATGAGTAATTAAATTTCCTTTCTCAAATTAAATTCTTGTCAAGTAAAAGCGCATTTTCTCATGCTCTTTCTCTGAATAATATTTAGTTATAAATGCCTTTTGTCATGTAGAAATTTATTATGATAGAAAAATGAAAATACAAACCGTTAATTTGGCTAACACTTCTGAATTGTCAGATATAAACTTCATTGCTAATGCAATTGCTGATGATGTGGACTCATAAGCGGCAAAGAGTAGTAAGAAAACCAAGTCTATAGTTATTTTCTCATTCAATATTGTTTTTTCTTTCTTTAGTTCCTCCAGCAAATGTCCAAGTAATCGCCGTGATTCACGTTCGACGCTTTCCGCTCTTCGAAGATATCTTTAATAACTTTTATTGCACTCTTTCCGACCATTATTTTAAGCAATGACAGAATCAAGAAAATTCAGTATCACACATTTTATTTTAAAATGGGACATATTAAATATACTGACAATTCAGTCTCACGGAATGTATATAAAAATATTTCTTATGAACGATGATAGAATTAAAATTAGTAAGGACATTTAAAATTTGTCAGAAAAAATGAGTAAAATCTAAAGTTTTAAAATGTGAGTGAATGTAACTTCGTCGATTGTTTGTAAAATGGTTGACAGTCCAAATTAACTATATAACATGGCACAATATGTGAGAAAGAATTTTTTTTTTTTATTCAAATAATTTTAAATACGTACTTGTAAACATGAATGATAAGCAGTTCCTGGGATGTTCAAAGGAAACGATATAAGTCCATCTAAAAATGCATTGTAGTTGTTTCTTTGAAGCCTTTGTTTCATCGTAACTAATGAGCATCTTTGCAAAATATTCAAATATCATCTGCATGCAATGGAAGATTTATGTTAGGTTTTTTGTATGTTGGCATTTATGGTAATTTGTTAGAAAAAGCAAAAACAAAATTTTGTTAGCTAGTTTTAGGAAGTTCGGTAACTTACTTATTTTGAAGATATGGCTAGCTGTTTTTTTTTTTATATAGAAATTGGGTAAGTTACTTGTTCTGGAAGCTGACGTAGCAGAGTGTATTTGACTTAGTCTACATAATCTACAAATTGGCAGTTTCTATTATGATAAAAATCAAGTATGATTGCATGCATTGATTTGGAGATTATTTTGGGATTTCATTTAAAAGAGATTTCTAATTTGAGTAGGTTTCTGATAAGTTAGTTTTATACTAATTAATTAGGTATTTTAATTTATTATTTTGTTAGTTTCAATTTGTTTTTAGGGTCTTTCACTTCGTTTTATTATCTTTTGTAGGATTTAGGTAAAAAGGTGGGTTCGGTTGTTTTTCAGTGCAAGTTTGTGCGTTTTGAAGCGCATGGGTGCCTATGCATCAATTTTCTGGGTGCATGGGTGCTTGAATTGAATTTTTCAGTACAAAAACCCGAGAGCTTGAGGCCTAGGTGTTGTTTCAGAAGTGCCTGGACGCCGAAAGAGATTTCCACCTACGTAACTTTGTGCCTAGGTGCAGATCATGGTTCCTCAAGCAAGCATGAATATAGTAGTTTTGTGCCAAGGCACTAAAAAAAAAAAAAAAAAAAAAAAAAAAAAAAAAAAAAAAAAACCCTAGGCACTAGAGCGGGATTGTTCATAATTTTCAGAATTTTTTGATTCGAAAAGGAGATCTTTCAGCCCACGATTATAAATAGAATCCTTTTAGGGCTCCCAAGGGATGGTTTTCAACCCCAAAGAAAAGAGGTGTGAAGAACAAGAGAGCAATTGGTGATTTGAAGAAGAAAAGTAGCAACTCCAGAGACGGATCGTGACAATTCCGATTCATAAACAGTTCATTTCCTTTTCTCATCATGTTTAGAACTTTAATTAGGATTTTATTTAGTTTCATTATGAGCTTTTTTTTTTCTAGGGCTACGATGTAGCCAGATTATGAATGTTCAAAGTTTTCATGGTTTAAATCAATTTTTTAGCTTTCGTTTAAATCATCAATTAAAATTCAAATTTTTAAGTTGGAATTACTAATTATAATTTTTATTAATTTTTTAAAAAAGATAAAAAGTCAGTCCAAAAAATACAATTTAATTAAAGATAAAATAAAACACTTAAACAAGCCTTACTCTAACAGGAATATTCCCTTTATATTCTGTATTATTTATATTTTATTGCAATTAATCTATTTCTTTAAATTTTTTATTACTAAACCATAAAGCAAAAAAATAATAGAGGTGAGAGCGATGTGCTATCTGCAACAGTATTGCACCAAATCGGACGTACAGTACAGTTTGCGACTCTATTTTGGAGTTTTAGGGAGTAGGATTGGTGTCCAACTTGTGCTTTATTTTCGATGGCATCTTGTGAGTTGTGGCTAAGGATGAATGAGTAAAGAAGCGTGTCAAAGAAGCAAACATTGGTGGCCAAGTTTTTCATACATGGAAAAAAGGTGGTTCGATGGGTAATTTTCTCATATTGGTAGATCCAGATATCGCTCTTCATCCACATCAAAAGAAACCAAAGACTGCATTCCAATTTATTTCTTAAAAAAAAAAAAACAAATAAAATAGAGAAAATAATAATCTAGCTTCAATGGGAAACCAAACAAAAAATAAAACAAAACAAAAACAACTCATCACATAAACAAAACAAACCTTAGGCTTTGTTTAGAGTTTGAGCTTTAACATCAATTAAATTATACTTTTTTATCTTAATTTTTATCTTTTTCTTAAAAATCAATAAATTTTTAATTAATTTTTAAAAAATAAATCAATTTAACTTAAAAATTTTATCTTATTATATACGTATTTAAACTAAAATTAATTAGTTTCAACTTTAAGTCTCAAAACCCTTTTTCTTTTCAAGTACAACATTCTCAGCATTTTTTTTTTGGGAAGTGTGATAATGATTATAGTCATCCCTCAGACAACCAAACTTTCAAGTTAATCTCCCTTTCACACCTCTATTCATTTTTGTATGCGGGAAATTAGAAATTTTTTTATTGGAACACATGCAAAAAGTTTAATTATAAATTTGTATTCGATGCATAGCAATATTTCAGTTATATACTAGGGGCACAATAAAAATTTATTTGAAAAAATTAAGAGAAAAAACTAAAATTTTAAAATATGAATAGGGCACCAAATGTGGCTTTACCACTTGTGGTGATGCAAATAATTTTCCAAAATTTTTGCCAAAATGAGCTTGGAGTGGACGTATTCATGAGAAACCCATCAACGAAAGAGGAGAAACAACAAACGAAATGAAATATTAAATCTTATAAAAAATTCTGAAAAAAAAAAAAGGAGCCGTGATGTTGTTTGATTTAGATATTGTTCGAATTTGAAAATTCCGGAAATAGTCTATCGATCATAGTGAAGCAACACAAAAATGTTTGGGCGTGCAAAAGTAAACTCAGGTAATGTAAAAGGTATAAAATATTGTTATCATTTTAAGCTTATCACTTATTAACAACTTAACTTTTACCTTGATAACTTTCTAAATTTTTACAAAATGTTAAAAAAAAAAAAAATCCTCAATGAAAGAATGGATTGTCAACATAATTTCCCAAGCACAAAACTTTAGCTTCATTTTAACCCTCAAAATTGAGGGTTCTGTATAGTTTTTTCCTTTATGAAAAAATATTTACAATTTTATCCTTTATTTGTCCCCCGAATCTTTTTTAAATTGCTATGTTTGCCTTTTTTTTTCTTTTTTTTTTTTTTTTCCTTAAAGAACTTTCAATTTCACCAAATTTTTTAGTTTTGGGCACTGACATTTAATTTTTAAATTTCATATCTTAAGTAAATCAAAATAAATTATACTAATATATAAATTCACAATTTTTTGAATTTAACCTTAAAATTAAATTATACTCTATTAAAAATTTAGTCCTTTTTATCTGGGGGGACGAAGAGAGAAATTGATAACAACGGCAAAAGATTTTACCAATATAGTTTTGGTTTAAGTGTTTTGCTTAATTCATTCCACCCTGAAAATTTTTTCTGCCTCTGCCACTGACATACACACACAAAAAGAAACGTGAATCATAAATTATGTTGAAGCATGCAAATATCTTTCTTAACAACTACATTTAAAAAAAAAAAACTAAGTTAAGAAAGAAGAGAACTGATATTAGGGATATCTGATGACCACATATTTACGTACATACATACACATAAAACACATACAGATAGAATCTTAAAATATATTTGCAGAAGGCAACAAGTTAAGAAATACTTTACATTCACTACTACAAAATGTGGATTACACGACGGAAAATACACAACGGTTTTCAAAAAACCGTCGTGGAAAATAGGGCCAAAACACAAAGCGGAACCGTGTTTTCGAAAACTATCGTGGAAGCCAAGGGATTCCACGACGGTTTCCATTTAACCGTCATGGAATCACAGATTCCACGACCTTTTTTTATAAACCGTCTTAAAAAATTCGCGATATATTTTCCCATTACCGATTGTTGCCCCTTGATATTCCACATCAATACAGCAGCTGCAGTGAACTAAATTCATTCTAGAAAGCTCCGAAAACAGTCGGTACACCACTGTGTGACGCCACCATCTTCTGTCGATCATATCAATACCTCTTGTAAGTCATGATCATACAAACTTAGCTTTATGTTGTTTTCCTCTGTATTTTTTATTTATAATTTTATATTAATTTTGTATGTTTTGAGATTGCTTTTGATACGTTAAAAACTGCAATGGACCTGGTGTTTAATATACGAACTTATCATGATCAAATTGTTATTTTTTCCCGGCCCTTAGTTTTTATGTTTATTCACTTTTTTGTTAATTGTTCAATTATTAAATGCGCCGGTAGCAGTGTTTAATTAACTAAATGAAAATTAAATGCATGCAATTTAAAATTACGCACACTTTGACTTCGAAAGCTTTGATTTCTTGATTTAGGATTTGCAAATCATTGATAGAAAATGGATGTGGTTTAATAGATTGTCTAAAGCATATGAAGATGGTGTTGAAGAATTTTTGTCATTTGCCAAAGCTCACATACAAGATGATAAGATTCCTTGTCCGTGTCAAATTTGTGGTAATCATAGATCTCATTCCATTGATAATGTTAGATGGCATTTGCGCGCTTATGGGATTATTTGTTCTTACCAAACATGGTATTTACATGGCGAAGATTTTTTCAATATTAATTATTCATCGACAAGTACTAAAGGTAAAGAGCCTATTGTTTAGGAAGACGTTGGTGATAATATGTTCAATATGATCAATGATTTGGAAGAAAACTTTGTTCACCACCCAGAGTTATTTGAGGAAATGATTAATGATGCCGAAACGCCCTTGTATGTCGGGTGTACAAAATATACAAAATTAGGGGCATTGGTTAAATTATGGAATATGAAAGCGTCGGGAGGGTGGACGAATTTTAGTTTCACAACTCTTAAAATTTCTAAAAGATGTTCTACCAGAGGATAACTAAGTGCCACCTAGTATGTACGAGGCGAAGAAGACTTTGAGCACTTGGGAATGTAATATAAAAAGATATATGCTCGTCTAAATTATTGCGTCCTTTACCGGAAAGAATATGAAGATTTAGATGAATGTCCGGTTTGTAATAAATCAAGATGGAAGAAGGGCAAGATGCCATCTAATGGTAGAAAAGGAGTGCCAGTTAAGGTGTTATGGTACATTCCATCGGCTCCACGTTTGCGTCATTTATTCCGTAATGCCGAGCATGCTAAGAATTTGACCTGGCACCATGATAAACGCGTTGACGATGGCAAACTTAGTCATCAGGCCAACGCACCACAATGGAAGACCTTTGATGACAATCATCTAGCTTTTAGTGCAGAACCAAGGAATTTACGTCTCGGTTTGTCGACGGACGGAATGAATCCACATAGTAACATAAGTAGTCGGCATAGTACCTGGCCAGTCATACTTGTCAACTACAATCTCCTCCGGAATTGTGCATGAAACGGAAGTTCTTGATGTTGACATTTTGATCTCAAGCCCTCAACAACCGGGGAATGACATTGACGTGTACTTAGCATCATTAATCGATGACCTAAAAAGCTTGTGGGAAGATGGTTTACAAGTTAGAGATTCTTACCGTCAAGATACGTTCAATCTACGTACAATGTTGATTTGGTCAATTAATGACTTTCCTGCACTTGGCAACTTATCTGGTTATCCCGTGAAGAGTTCTATAGGATGTTCAGTTTGTATGAAGGAAACAGCCTCTATCCAGTTGAAGAATGGTAAGAAAACCGTTTACCTTGGTCACAGAAGATTCTTGCCTACAAATCATCGATACCGCAAACAAAAAAAGGCTTTTGATGGTAATACTGAAGAAAGATCCGCTCCTCGGATTTTGTCTGGCGAAGCCGTATTTGAGATGGTTAAATATTTGAAAGTAGTTTTGGGAAAGAGAAACGTAAGGCTCCAGTTGTCGATGGACCTTGGAAGAAGAAGTCAATCTTCTATGAACTTCTATATTGGAAGTCACTTTACGTTCGTCATTGCCTGGATGTTATGCATATTGAGAAAAACTTCCGTGAATCGATAGTGGGCACGTTGCTTGACATTCCAAACAAAACTAAAAATGGTGAAAATGCACGGTTGGATCTTAAAGAGATGAATATTAGACCAAATTTGCTACCCGACAAAAGATCGAATGGCACATACTTACCTCCGGCAAAGCACACATTATCCCGACAAGAAAAGAGAAAGCTTTGTGAATGGCTTGCGTCCATGAAAGTGCCAAGTGGGTACTCTTCTAACTTCAAAAGGTTGGTGTCGATGAAGGATTTGAGGCACATTGGAATGAAAATACATGATTGTCATATCTTGATGCAACAATTATTACCTCTTGCATTGCGGGGAGTTTTAACGAAAGATGTGAGATATGCAATTACGAAGTTATGCTCATTTTTCAATTCAATTTGCTCTAAGGTAATCGATCCACTTATGCTAGATTCACTACAATCTGAATTGATAATGACTTTGTGCATGCTTGAGAAGTTTTTCCCACCAGCCTTTTTTGATATAATGATCCACCTAACAGTGCACTTAGTTCGTGAAGTTAAGCTATGTGGACCGGTCCATTTGAGGTGAATGTATCCTTTCAAAAGGTACATGAAGGTTTTGAAGGGTTATGTGAAGAACCGAAATAGGCCGGAGGGATGTATAGTGGAAAAATACATAGCCGAGGAATCAGTTGAATTTTGCTCTAAGTATTTGTCCAATGCGGACCCAATAGGGTTGCCAATGAGTGGGCTATTTACGTCGAAAGGACTATCTGTGGTCGTTCATTCACCAGTAAGGCAAGATGAATGGGAAAAAGCTTGTCTGTATGTTTTGCACAATGCTAAGGAAGTGGAGCCGTTCGTTGAGGTTCACATGACGGAATTAAGAGTCGCAAATCCAAGGAAAACAAGATGTGAGAAGTGGATTCAAGATGAGCACAACCGGACATTCAGGGAGTGGATAAGCCGACATTTGCATATGAAGCCTAGCGTTTCCCAAGATTTAATGAAGCTAGCAAAATGACCGTCATCGATAGTCACAAGATATACATCGTGCTTTTTCAATGGCTACACCTTTTACACTCGCGAAAGATATGAGAAGTATCCAGTCCAAAATAATGGTGTGAGCCTTCGTGCTGAGTCTATACATATTTCATCCGCAAAAGACAAGAACCCGGTATACGATTCCATGAACTACTTTGGGTTCATTGAAGATATTTGGGAACTTGATTATTACGGCTTGCGGATAGCACTCTTTAAATGCAAGTGAGCTGACAATAATTTTGTTAAACTTGATAAGGACGGCGTGACAGTGGTGGACTTTAGGCGTATGGGATACAAAAATGATCTTTTCATTATGACGTCGCAAGCAGTACAAGTCTTTTACATAACGAATCCCAACAATTTAGAGTTATCATTAGTTGTGTCAATAAAGCCAAAATTAATCCGGGCTGGCCAAGATGATGTTGAAGATTGCACGGACATTCCATCTATCACGAACGGTTTGCCACCAGTAGAGGAGATTGATGATTTGGACGATGATTCCTCACACTTACTTCGTTTAGATGTCGAGTGGACACATGTTGAGAAGTCCAAAAAACAAAAACAAAAAAAAAGAGACTTGAAGGTGTTTTATTTTTCCATTAATTGTATATATATGTTAATTGCACTCTTTAAATGATAATATTTATTATATGCCATGGTGTAACTGAATACAAGATCAAAAAGCAGAGAATTGGTATGGGTTGCTGGTTTATGCATAACACACAGGTGTGGTTGGGATTATATAGTTGGAAAAATAATTATTCTAAAACTTTTGCTGTCAAAATACCACGACGGGTTATCTAAAAAACCGTCGTGGTATATTTATAGCACGACGGTTTTTTAAATAAACCGTCGTGGTAGAACCAAGCTACCACGACGGTCTTTTGACCGTCGTGGTAGCCCCCCTCGGGGGAGGGGTACCACGACAGTCAAAAGACCGTCATGGTATCTCCCCGGGGGTAGGGGTACCACGACGGTCTTTTGACCGTCATGGTAGCCCCTACCACGATGGTCAAAACCGTCGTGGAAGCCCCCACGTTGGGGGCTGGACCGTCGTGGTAGCCCCCTCGGGGGCGGGTATCACGACGGTTTTTAAAAAATCGTCGTGGTATCCTTCCGGGAAGCGTGTGCGCTTGCATGTGGCTCAAATTTTGCTCCCTAGATATAAAATCAAATGAAATACCTCATTCCCTCCACTTTCTCTCTCTAATTTTCAGTAACTAACTCCCTCCAATTTCTCCCTCTTTGCTTGCATTGCATCCTTCATTTACTCTCTTGGTTCATTCACCATTATCTCTTTTCCTCGCCCTCTCTCTTTCCTCGCCGCCGTCGCCACCTCGTTTGGTTTTTCGCCGTCGTCCACACCCATGCCCACGCCCACGCCGTCGCCAAGGCCCACGCCCACGGTTTGTCGCCGTCGCCAATTGACCCGCCCATACCCACACTAAACGGTCAGTTTATGTTTGTTATTTCACCAAACGGTTGATGGAAGTTAGCTAAGATAATTGTAAACATTATTTTCGGTGATTGTTGATTATGTTTGCTAAATTGGGCCATTTTTAAATGGAAAAAGGTGTTGCTCTTGCATGTTAAATTTATGCACACTACATGTTCGACCAAATTCCTCTTTGAGTAAGACTTAGTTCGGTTTGTTGTATAATGGTTGGGTGAGGCGACGGTTTACAAAATTTCCGGAGAAAAATGGTTCAAATTGTTTATAGTTAATTTTGGAAGTGATCGTACAAAATTCGTTCCTTACACATTCGGCGATTGTTGATTGTGGCCGTGATTTAGATTGCTCAAAATTGCTTGGGTAATGCACGGATTTGGCAATTTTCCCAGAAAAATTGTTGATGTTTAGAGTTAAAATTTTGTATGTGACATGTTTGCTAAATTGCCTTTTTGATTAAGTTGTGTGTTATTTCTGTAATTAAATAAGTAGAAACCTATATTTACTTGCACAGATTTACAATGATTTTGTAATGATTTAATGACAACATTTTTTTGTTTTTTAACGTGTTTCGGTGCGGAGTTGCTTTAGATTGATTTAAAATGTCTCAATAGCACAGTGGTGAACACTCAACTCAAACTTAAATTGGAAAACCACAACAAACCAACTCACCTAAATTCAATCCCGATGAAGATGGTAAACGAAGAGCAACTCTTATGAGAAGAGTCCACCAAGTTAGGACAAAGGGAGAACGACTTGAAGTTTCGTTCGACGCGAAAGGGCAACCAATAGAAAAGGGAGGAGATGCATTACAGAGTTGGATTGGAGTGCTTGCTCGAGGGCACATACCCATTTGGATATCCGACTTTAGAAGTGCCGATTTAGCCCAAAGGAAAGAAAAAGTGTGGACAAAAATCGTAACTTCTTTCACTGTGGGATCGTATAAAAAACAAGCTTTAAAGTCATGTGCAAATTCGGCAAAAAATTTCAGATATGATCTTTACCAAGCTTTTGTAAGGGATCATATTGACGAAGAAGCTGTGTGGCAACGACCGTCAAAAGTGGTTTACAATTACCCCACCATCAGCCAGGATGATTGGGAAACTTTCATTACGTATCGTCGGTCCTCGTAATTCAAAAGACTATCCGAACAAGGAAGTGAGATAAGAAAGAAACTCAAATACGGATCAACGGGAGGCCGAGACGGATATAGGAAACGTGACCAAGCACATATACGTGAATAACTTACACAAAATTTGTAAATGGTATGTTTTACTTCCAATTTCTTTTTATATGTTTACTAATGGTAATTATTAAACTGTAGTTCGAGAAAAAGGGAAAGTACGCAGAGAGGCATGAAAATTGGCTGAACATACGCGTCAAGCCCGATGGATCTTTCAAGAATGAAGCATGTAAAAATATTGCCGATATAATAGTAAGTTTTCGAATCAGATTAAAATATATTAATGTTGTATACTCGTTTATGTTAACGAAGTCATAACATATTGTATAATTGTTACAAGATGACTTCAGTGAACAACAGACACAAGTAAGTTTCGAGTCTGTGGGGACAGAGGACATATTGACCAAGGCATTAGGCAATGCCGAGCATTCTGGTCGGATTCGAGGTCAATCTAAGTTTGTCAAGCAGTCGCAATACTTTAACATTGCGGGGAGCTACCACGAAAATGCTGAAGTCTTAGATATGAAACGGCAGCTAGCCGTATTAGAAAGAACCGTACAGGAATTATGTGCGAAGCACGGTATCAACCGGAAGACTATGGCAGAGGAGCAGACTGCACCGATAGTTGATCAACACAACAGCTTCAAGGCTAGTTGCACTCTGAATGAAAAAGGAGCTGAGGTGTCGGATCCGAAGACCATGCCGAACACAAGTAAGGAATGCCATCTATTTCTTCCTAATTTAATTAACGGAGGAGATGAGCTTGCTGCAAACGGCAGGGCATACATGGAATGTGTTCCAACAGACATGATCCATGGGATTCCTTTAGGTGAGGAGAATGTACGAGTGACAATTAAAGTCCCAAAACTAAAAGGTGCACTCCTACCTATTCCGACGCACAAAGCCACATCTATTGAAGAAGCTGTCGGTGGGTTTGTTGCTTGGCCGAAAAGATTAGTCCTCGTTCAAACAAGTTTGAGCCAGGCAAGCAAAGGTCCCAGTCATGCTCCTGACCGAGAAGCCGAGGGGAGCAAACGAACCAAAAAGAGAGTAGGGAGGAAGAAAATACAGTCACAACCGGAGGTACAACAACAACCGGTGCAAGAAGAAATGCCTTCGTTTGACTTTACTGACATTTCCTTCGATTTGAAACCGTTGGCATATTACGCACAAAATTCCATGCGTGACGGTACCCAAATAATCTGCCATCAACAACAGTTCGTCATTGGCGATGACGTGCCCATATATATTGGGTTTGAAGATGTCTACCATTTCATAACATTTAAAGAAATCAGTGTAAATAGCATAATGGTTTACATTAGGTAATATATTTTTCCTTAAACTATTTAATTATTTTTCCTTCTTAATCTTATATATATCAGTTTTGTGTAACAAGTCAGCCTAATTATTTTGCAGAAACTTAGCGGATTATTGTGCAAGAGCAGGTATGGATCAACGGTTCGAGTTTATTTCTCCAATAATCGTCTCACCAGTTCAACGCGTTGTCGATCGCGCCGCCTACGTCCGAGAAAGGGCTGATTACATTCTACAGATCTTAAGAAACGCTCCACAGGGAAAGCTATTTCTCATGCCATATAATAGCGGCCAACATTGGGTCTTGGCAGTTATTGATCCGTGGGATGACTTGGTCCTATATTTTAATCCTCTCGGAAACGAACCGGGTGATGATTTTAAAGACCTAATTACGACGTAAGTATTTTTTGATGTTCATATATCTGATTCTATGCATACAGTTGTAATAATTTGTTTTGAAATTTGTGAAATTGTTAGGGCACTTAATGATTGGAAGATTTTGGTGGGAAAAGGAGTAAGACAGCGACAGAACTGGGAGACTTTGATTGATACTGCTCGATGTCCAATACAAGAAGGTTATGTAGAGTGCGGTTATTTTGTGTTATCTTTCATGCGAGAAATAACCCTCACTGTTGATGGACTAACCGCTCTTCAAACGAAGGATTTTTATACTGCTGCTGACATGAGTTTGGTTAGGCAAGAGTGGGTTAGGTTTGTTATGCAGTTTATTCAATATTGACTAAAAACAATATATCAATTTTGTACTATATGCATATTAATTATACAAATCTAGGTTAATCAAGACTATATTTATCATTTTATAATTGGTTGATTTGCCACCCATGAGAATAAAACGAATTCGTAAATAAATTTTTTTTTTTGTTTACTCTTACCACGACGGTTTGATTTTAAACCGTCGTCGTAGCCGAGCTACCACGACAGTAGAGTTACCGTCGTGGTAGCCGAGCTACCATGGCTGTTTCAAAACCGTCGTGGTAGTTACATATCACGACGGTTTTCGTGGAATCCAAATATATACCACGACTGTGGATTCCACGACGACCGTCGTGATAACCGAGCTACCACGACGGTTTCAAAACCATCGTGGTAGCTACATATCACGGCGGTTTAAAAATCGTCGTGGAATCCAAATATATACCACGACTGTAGATTCCACAACGGTTAGAAAACCATTGTTTAAGTGTTACCACGATAGTTTTTAACTGTCGTGGAATCTGTATTCTGTAGTAGTGATTCGAGGCTTCTTCTTTGACATATCTACAATGCCGAGACTAGCACATGAATGCATGTGTATTCTAGCAGCTTTATCCATTTTAGGCAACATCTTTCTAATCAAGTTTGGGGCTTAACAAGTTCTAGAACCGAGTTCTTTAGTTACTTATGGAAGTAATTTCCATAAAACTCTTTGTTTAACAAAGCACGAAAGACTTCTCTTCTCGCTGAAATATGTGGTGGCCAACTAAATTAGGTACACTGTTCCTTATATGCAGAGTGTAATACACACATATAAACTAGGATTAAGTCCTAGTTATCTTCTCTCATTAATTCATTTTTTTATAAATATTTTGATTCCAAAAAGGTTAAGGGTGCATTTGGGGGAAACATTTTGATGAAAATATCTGGGATGTGAACATTTAGATTGTCATTTGAATAGAGGTTTGGATGTAAGATTTAGAAAATAACATTTAGATATGGAAACATTTGAATTTATGTTTGGATAGTTGTTGAAAATTATCATTTGAAATAGGAAAATTTTGAAATTAGTATTTGGCTGAAAAACCATATACAACTCATATGAAAACCATATCTGAAATGGACATCTAGACATCACATAACATTATTATAAATGCGAGATATATTTAAGATAAGATTGTTTTTATGTGGATCCCATTTTAAAATGGACAATTCAAATAGAGTATTTGATATGTAAAAAAACCAAACACATATTTTAAAAAACTATCTAGATGGAATATGTTTTATTTGATATAATGGTTAAAATAAACGCCACCTAAAACATTTTCCAGCAACAGAAAGAACTAATAAGAACTAATCAGCTAAATACAACCATCCACGTCAGCAGGCTGAAAATAAAAACGACAGAATTGAAAAGGCAGAAAATAGGACTAGGACATGGAGACAATTTTACTAGCCGAATGGTCAATACATCAATTGGTTGCTTTATTTTATTTTATTTTATTTCTAGTTTTGTTTGTTTTTATTTTGGTCTTAGGTTTCTAAAATCTTTTTATCAAAATTTTTAAATATTATTCTGCTTATATAAAAAAAAAATCAACAACAAATCTATATATATAGCAAAAGCGAAAATAAATAATTATTCCAACCCCCCCCCCCCCCCCAAAAAAAAAAAAAGAGAGAAACTGTTGGTCGAGTAATCTGTTGAATATAGTCGAACTATGAATTTAGCTAGTACATTTGAAAACAGAGCCACTAATTATGTTTTGTGCAACATGAATTTTAATTTATTGCTTTGTTGTTGGTTTCTAATGTGGTACACAAATCGTCGGTAGTCCATCTTAATTTAATATGTATGGCAATATTAATATTATATTTGTTATAATAGTTTAAGAAAAATAGAATACTTGATGCTTTGCTCTTTAATTTATAATATGCAATTTCTAAGTTTTGGACTTCGCGTAAAACCAAAGTTATAATAGCTAAATAATTTATAAATAATAAAAAAATTTTGTAAAATGATTATATAAAAAAGTTCAGACTGTGATACCCAAATTTTTTTATAAGAAATTATTGTGAATTAATAATTAATTCATCAAATTCCTTGTGTAAATTAAAGTTTAGGTTATAATTTTAACCAAAAGTTATGAAATGAATTTTTATGATATGAAAATTATTAATTTTTGGCACTTAGTATTTAGTATATGGTCACTTAAAATTATTCAAAAAGTGTGAATAGTAGAAAGTGACTAATTGATATAAGTGTAGATAAGTTGTCAAATTACCAATTACAATATTTCAACAGTTTTAGCAGTATGAGAATTAGTAGTCTCAAAGTTTTTCTAGACGTAATTTTTTTGCATATAAAAATGCAATATCAAGGATTTGACATCAACTTTTTAATCATATGAAAATTGGACTGTCTAACTTTTTACAGATAAAATTTAGACATATTACCTTTTTTAGTATGAGAACTTAGTGGATAAGTCTTGATGTAAAATAAGATTTTTACTGAGTTACTTTTTCAATATGTGAACTTAGTAGATAAGTTTTTATGACAGATAATATTTTTTTACTGAGTCACTTTATCAGTACAAACTTAGGGATCAAATTTTACAACATACAAGATTTAGATTGCTTACCTTTTTCAGTCCAAAAACTTAGTGGACAAGTTTTGTAACATATATAAATTATATGGATTAACTTTTAGTAGTAGAGGACCTTGGAAGTTGTGCTAGTAGAAGATAAAGGAAAATACTATTATGTTAAACTAACAATCCAAGAATTCATATGTTGATGATAATATCTAGAATTGTCTTCAATTTATTTTTTCAAGAAAATAGGAATTTTTGATCCAGTGATTACAAATAGATAAGTATCAAGAGATCAATGGCTAAGAAAAAGCCTTCTTAGATAAGGTTTTTAATCACCTTGATAAGAATTAATTAGGGAATTAACCCTAAAGTCATTAGCTAAGGCATGACCTCGTCCTTAGGTCAAGGACAATGCTATAGAGAATTTTGTTCTCGATAAAAAGGAAGTTGAGAATCAACATACAGAAAGATTAAGGTGTTAAGAAGTGACCGTTGTGGTGAATATAAGGTACCATTTGGTGAATTTCATGCGCCATATGGAATCATTCACAAGGTCACGCCACCTTATTCACCTTAGTCAAATGATGTGGCTAAACGAAAAAATCGTACCTTGAATAATATGATGAATGCAATGATAATAAGTTCTGACTTATCTAAGAACATGTCGGGGGAAGGCATTTTATCTGTAAATTACCTTTTAAGTAAGGTGCCTTGAAAAATAGAAGACAAGACCTCACATGAGTTATGGAAAGAAAGAAAGCCTTCCTACAAATATTTACGAGTGTAAGTGTAACGACCTGACTTTTCGGACCGATAACTAGCTTGCTTAATCTTATTTAATTTAGTCTTAACACGTATTTATGTTTGGTTCTAAAAATACATATATTTTTTTAAACATAAATCATATTCGTACTATAAAATTAAATTTACTAAAATTTTTAATTGAGGAAATTGAAAACCTCTAGATAATTATTATACTATTCAAATTCGTATTTAGATAATATTTAAAAGGCTATAACTTCATGTTGATTAAAACGAAAGAGTCTAAAGTCATTTTCTCGTAAAATACTCATACTAATTTAGTAATACTAAAACATTGGAACATAATTATAAATATAGGCGTTACAAAATAATTTATGAAGTCTGAATACAGAAATTAAATTCGTGGTAGTATCCCACTCCCTTCCTTCTTCACCTCCGCACAGCTTCGCCAGCCCATGAAATATCTAAGTAGCGGGCTACTTACCCACATTACTTACAGCATGAACACACAATGATGAGCTTTCGCTCAACAAGTACAAACAATATCTCATAAATCATTTTCATAAAACCATATAATCACATGTAACATCATGAATGATCAAAAATGCATGTGAATTATGTGTATTCAATTATGCTTTATTATTTACATATCTTGTCTACTTAAGGGCCCCTATGTCATACCCATATGCGCGTAACCAATGGGAAGTTAGGGGAGCGACCCTCCAACAACCTCCAATGTCATATTCTATAACTTTCGTTATCATCATATCCTCTCACTAATTATCTCACAAATCATTTTCATAAAACCATATCATCACATATAACATCATGAATGATCCAAAATACATGTGAACTATGTGTATTCAATTATGCTTTATTATTTACATATCTTGTCTACTTAAGGGCCTCTATGTCGTACCCATATACGCGCAACCAATGGGGAGTTAGGGGAGCGACCCTCCAACAACCTTCAATGTCATATTTTATATCTTTCGTTCTTATCATATCCTCTCACTAATTGGAGGTTGGTATAACATTTAATCCTATCTTTTATTTGTCTCATTCTTATTAATTGTGACAATGTGTAGATTTACATGTCACTATGCATCTATCATTATGGCATAAATATCTGTGAGGCATGTCGATCATGTCAGTGCAAAAGAAATTATGCACATCAAATACTTAATTAAAGCAATACGTATAACTTATATACTCATCACATCATCAAGTCTAGTCATAGTAAATGTAGAGCATCAACAAAGAAAAATATTTTATTCCATGCTATAGGTGAGGTTTTTACTTACTTATCTTATGTGATTAAACTTCTGGAGTTGTATCTCTTACTTCGCAGATTTGAATAATTGTCCTGATTAAATCATATCTCATTATTAAACATAATCTTAATTATATTACCTTATTAATTAATTTATTTATTTTATATACTAAAGTGAGCTTAAATTTACTTAGATCATAATTAACCTTAACAATTAATTCTTATTAATTATTAAGTTTTGAAATAAATTTCTACTAATTATTATTTAATTAATTTAATTTAATTAATTATTTTGATTAATTAATTAATCAATTGATTAACTAATTAATTAAGTAATAGTTAATTATTACTTTATTTAATTAAGTAATTATAATTAAATATATAATTATAATTGACTTATTAATAATTATCTTGTTAATAATTTAATTATGTTACTTGAATATTCTTTCTCATATAATAATTATTAATCATTAATTCTAATATTAATAATTAATAATTTGATTAATCTAACAAGTAATATTTGATTAATCTCTAGTTAATAATTCATAGTTATTTTTATGATTATATCAATGATTAATGATTAATTAATCTCTAATTAATCATATATTATAATTATGTAGTTATTCAACATAATAATCTTGATGATCATCTACTAACTCTTATAATTAATTAACTAATTAATTACTTTATTAATTACATTTGGATATGTATTTGTTATTTAATTAATTACTCAAGTAATTAATTAATTAATCAAACAAGGTGACAAGGAGTCACCTAAGTGTATACATTTCTTCTATTATTGGGTTAGTCCAATCCCCTTAGTTTTGTTCATTTAGTTGGGCTAAGATAGTCAGTATATTTTATCTTGGTCCAATTAAAACTTGTGATTTAAATTATAAAGTTAGGGTTTTCATATTATTTGATCATACACTTAAAATCAACTCATTTCATAACTAAATATGTTCATATGTCATGACTGACCCTTATATCACATTTTAATGTTTAATCGTTTTATCGGTGTAGGATTTTAACTTGTAAGATTTATTTAGATTTGAGTATAATTCCTTTTGGACACTTGATGACTGTTGGAAAGCTTGAAACATCTAGTTTCTATCTTTATAGCTTGTTTTCCAAGATTTCAAGCATTTTAAATATTAATGTGGACGTTTTTCTAAATGTCTTGTGGTAAAATCTTAGATTATCAAATTACACTACAATCATTAGGGATTTATTAAAATTTATGTACATATCCGTTTTAAACGCATGATATCTCATTTTGAAGCTTAAGATGTCTATTTTAAAGTGGTATAGTTTTTTCCTTTAGTACTTGAGTGTTTCATACCATCAACTTAGGTTTTGTTACTGTTGGTTTCACATTTGAACCACAAATGCAGATTTATAGGTAAGATTGGAAAAATCATAACAATTTACTTACAAGCCCAAATAAGACAAAAGATATGTTGTTGGAAAGCTTATAATGTCTATTTTGTATGATAAAAACAGTTTTATAAAAAGTTATGGTTTACTAACTCAAAATCTATAAAACCCGTGGCTATTATAGGGTTCCAGTAAGGATTTTTGTTTCGCAGCCCAAATTTTTAAAATTCGTCAAAAATTGTACATTTATCCGTTCAAGGCTTATGATACCTTGTTGGAAAGCACAAAGATCTAATTTGTATTTCTCTAACTTACAATCCAAAATTTTGAGTCTAAAGCGTTCAGAGTACAATAAATCCGTGGCTATGCTGTGTCTTGGAGGTTCATTTTCTCTAGTTTTGTGTCACAAATTCAAGGGCACATAACTTTAGACATATAAAAGCAAATCAAGTGATTCCAAAGCCTAAAATGAAGATTATCCTCTGTAGAATCTTAATATTTAATTTATTTTTCATTCTAAAGTTTCTAATGCATGCTATATCACTACAACAACTATAAACTTCAACAAAGTTCATAGATCTTACCGAAATACTCCAGGGATCCTTTAAGATCTCAAACCTCCCAAGTTCTTCTCAAAACTTTGTTCTAGGTAAGAAGAAGTCTAACGTTAAGATCATAACTAAACATCATGCTTTAGTTCTCCAAAAAGGACTAAAATATGAAGAATACTACTAGGTTACATCTAGTAAAACATCCTCTAACTCCATCTCACACTTCTTCGATCTAGGTGATGGGGTTTCTTAGAGCTTGAAAATGGATGGAGGAGGGTGCTAGACAAGGAATTAAACCTTGGTTAATTTAGAATTAGTAGCCAACATGTTTTGGATGGGTACCATTGTTTTTTATGCCTGTATAAAGGCAACCCCTTTCTATAGTTAAGGACATACAAAAAATAGAATATATATATATATATATATATATATTCTCAAGTCTTCCGTTTATTCTCTTATTCAAGTGTGTGTTAGGCTTATCGGGTGATAGAGTTCAAGCAGTATTTAGTTTGCCGGAAGTGCAATCTCCACTCATCCGCTGTTGTTTCTTGGGAGACAGACGTCCATAAAAACATGAAACACCCTACGATGAATGGATGAATAATCTGTTTTAAGGAAACCGTATGGTACGGGTCTCGGTGTTCATCGACAATTTTGAATTTTATTTTCATGAATAGATATATATTTTTGCTGCTAACAAATTTTGTGATTATTTAATTTTTGTTCGTTGTCTTTTTATTTGAATTTCGCTAACAATAGTTTCTTTTCTTTTCTTTTTCTTTTTCTTTTTCTTTTTCTTTTCATTGACAGCTCCATCTAGGAAAATCGGATTTTATATGCTACTTTCGCCTTTTACTAGTAGTTTATCCTTTCTTTTGAAAACTTATGTTAATAAATAAACTATATAACAGTTTCTTTATAGTTGTTCCTAATCAACTCCCGTTTTTTGCATCGGTTTTTCTCTTTGGTTGTTTGTCTCCAATTTGGTTTCCTATTCTACGAGGTTTTGTTTTCTTTCATTTTTAATATTCTATATATTATTTTCTTTTCTTTTAAATTTGAAGCTGAGTGCGGTGCTTACTGTTGAACTATGATGTTAGTATGTCGTTTCTTTATTTTATTTAAGAAAATATATATATATATATATATATTTTTTTTTGGCTGAAGAAAGAAAATATATCTAGTCCATTTTGACGTAGTTTCCTAGAACTGTCTATAAGGATAACAAAAATAAGACTAGTTGACAAAATTATTAGAAGGTTGCCTCAAAGTTTTCAATATGACCTTCTGATTCTCATTTACTATTTTGCTTTATTAGTTAAATGTAGTTCAACGTCGTTTGGCCGACTTTAAAGAATTAATTATTATACAAAAATGTCAATTTTAATAATCTAATTTTTAAAATAGGTCTATTTTAGCATAAATAAACAAACACTTATAGGACCTATTTACCAATTATTATATTCAACATCGTTTTCTCTTAATGATTCTTTTTTCATTATTTGTTCTTTTGTCATTGTTATTATCTTTATCTTTACTGGTTTATTCCTTATTATGTTGATTGTCTGTTGGTAAGATTTGGTTTTTTAGAAACCTTTTACTAACTAAATATGATAAAGGTTTTTTCAGAAACCTATTTCTTTATTATGATTCAGGTTTTTTAGATAATCGTAACATCATTTGATAATGCCTAGTTATTTTTTTTCATAATTATTGGTCACATTTTATTAGTTAGTTTTTAAAGTTTAGATGTGATATGAAATTGCATATTTTTATGATAATAACTATATTATTATCACAATGCATGTACTTCACATTTTTTTTATAATATAACTAGAAAATCATGATATTCTTTTGTAAAATTTTTATGATAATTCTAACTTTTATTGAAATACATAATTCTAAGCTTATTATCATTTCTCCTTTTCTCTCTAACGTGCAAGGGCTTAGGTTTCTTAAATATTTTTTTCTTTTGGGGCTAGATTCTTGTGGCGGCTTTGGTCTGTCTTTGGTTTCCCGGACTTAGACATAAAGGTGGAAATTATATGATAAAGGTCTTAGCAAAAGCGAGCCCGTGGTAAGAGGATGAGCGTTGTGGGAAAGAACAAGGCAGTAATGAGATAGTTGATGGTGGTGCATGGTCGTCATGCACCAGGAGGTCCTGCAGTAGCTCAGTTTTAGCAACACAGTTTCTCCAAACAATGTGGTTCATTTTATTGGCAATGACTCTTTCTGTGTGATTTTTTTTTGTTTTTTGTTTTTTTTTTTTTTTTTGTTTTTTTTTTTTTTTTGTTTAGTGTGTAAGTTTGTGTGTAATAATGACGATATATGTCATCGTCTTTCTTTTTGGTGTTTTATTTGTTTTTATTATTTCTAATAACAGAGGTGGTTTCTCCTGTAACGCCCCAAATGCTATCTAACTTTAACGTTAGAAAATTAACATTAGAATTAACATAGATATGTGATGAGATATCAATTTCTTAATTCTAATGTTACGTTGAATTATTTTTTACAGGTGACGCGACGAGGACTTGATGTGCTAGAACAAAGTTCATTCCAAATTGATGAAATTTTTTATGATGACTTGATAATTTTGTGTGATGGTTTAAAAATATATATAGTTATATGGTATGTAGTATTTGTGATGATGTTAATGTTTAAAAAAAAAAAAAGGGAACGTATGTTATCCGAAAACGGCATATTTTATAAGATCTTAATTTCCAACTCAATTATGAATCGTTGAATGTCAAAAATTATGTTGTAATTTAAATAAACTTATAGAGCTTTTCATAAGCTTTCCAACGCCTACTCATTTGTGCAAATCCGATATCAGAGTAAGAAGTTATGATTAGTATACTATCCGGATATGTACTAGTAACCTACCAGTTTACCATGTGTAATTTTAGGTGCGAAAATTCTAAAAGTTAACCTAGTTGTTTCATTTTCCTCCCACACGTTTTCAGACCTTAATGACAGCTATCCCACAGCAATTCAAAGACAATTAAACCAAAAAATTTAATCTCAATTAATTCCAAAATTTCTTTGAAATTAAATTACTCACAAATTTTGTTATAATTTTCAAAGTTTCTCTTTTTACATACTCTCTCTCTCCCTCACTTCCCTAGCCTCCATTTCCATTTCTTTCCCATTCCCTTTGTCTGCTCTTTTTGCCTCTCTCCCACGCACAAACAAAGAGGGGAAAAAAAAAAAAAAAAAAAAGAAGAGAATCCGCCAAACCTCTAAATTCTTCCAAACCGAAAATCAAAGGGTTTCAAGGTAAGTTTCGGTATTGTTTAATGATGAGAATGATTTTGATATTTATTTTAGTTTGGGATTCTTTGAGGGATTGGATGATTTTCTTGATGAATGTCTTTATGTGAGTTTGACAAGATGATGAGAAATATTTATCGAATGATGATCGAAGGATGGCGATAAGGTTGATTTTGTGAATAAGGCGAAATTAGGGTTTTTGATTTCTTGATGTATGATTTCATTGATATGATGATTGAATAATTTTATGAGTTAGAAACATGTCTTAGGGCTGTTTTGTAGGGGGGTGTGTGTGTATGAATCATATACATTGTGATGATATTTTTTTTTTATATACTTTTAATGATTTTCGGATTTGACCACTGTTACTGGGATTTTCAGATAATATGATAAGTTTCGAAACTGCTTTTAAGGATCCAAACAGTCTCCATTTTACACAAATTTAGTATTGTTAGAAAGCTCTGGATGTCTATTTTCATTTTCAATTAGTTTCATATCGTTTGGAGATATATGTGAATTTTTATGATTTTTCAAAGAGCCAGAGGTCCGGCTGCCAGATTTTATATAATTATAGTGGTGCGTTTTCAAAACTATTTTTAAGGACATAAACATTCTTTTTTTTTAAATAAATTTGATATTGATAGAAAACTATGGATGTCTATTTTGATTTGGAATTAGTTTTAGGTCATTTGGAGATTTATTTGAATTTTTGTGATTTTTCAAATGAGCAGAGGTCCGGCTGCCAGTTTCGGTAAAATTTTAGAAATCAAATTCAAAACTATTTTTGAGAATCCAAACGGTCTTCATTTTTTACAAATTAGGTACCATTAGAAAGACATGGATGTCTACTTTCATTTAAAATTAGTTTCAGATCAATTGGAGCTCTGTATGAATTTTTATGAATTTTTGAAGAGAAAAAATTATGACCGGCAGATTCTATCAAGATTTGAAATTTCATGAAATTGTTCAATTTTTGTGTTTTGATGTAACTAAATGATGAAATAGGCCTTTTAGGCGCTGCTATGATATGATGGATGTGTTTGATGTATTATTATGAGCTTTTGTTGATTTTATTACATTTATTATTTATGGCATGAACGGTTCTAAAGGCGAACACCCGAGACCTCAATCGCGCGTCACCATTGGAAAATTTGAAAAGGTTAAGTAAGGCGTTTAGGTAAGTACACTCTCACCTGCAATATGAATTAAAGATTTGAGAAGTATATATTTTGATGTTGATGATGATGTTATGATGTTCTTAAATAATACTTCTCCTATAATAACGTTTTGATGAAACGTTTTGATGAAAAGTATATATATGGTATGTATATGTATTTTTATGTTTTAAAATGACGTTGTACATCCTTGATGATGATGATGATGATGTTGTCCGGTGAGCGGACTTTTGTCACCGTTGGTTTGGAATTTGCTACCCCAACCCTTCCGTGACTAGCACGCTATGATGGTACAACGCCGGGCCCAATATATGACGGTTTTAAAAGTAAAAAGTTTTTAAATGATGTTTATATTTATGATGATAAAAGAAAAATGTTTATTTACATTTGTGAGATTTAAGTGTCTTACTAAGCCCTTGCTTATATAAGTTAATTCATGTTGCAGATAAAGGAAAGGGTAAGATATAGTGTTGGAGGAGCTTGGAGCGGAAGCGGGATGATATGTGATAGGAAAACGGGAGGAACGATCATAAGATGGACATTTTTTATTTCAAATGAAGTTTTGAGATTTTAATTTATTATTATTTGATTGGATGTTTCATAAGGACTTAAATTTTATTTCATGAGTTGGGTTTTAAAAATATATATATATACTTATATTAATTATGAAGTATAATTTTGATATAGTTTTTAAAAAAAAAATTCTAGAGTTTTCTAAAATTATCTAAGTAAAGTTTTTCGTTATATAAAGATTTTTATTTTAAGCTTAATATTTTCCGCAATCTTATAAGAGATGAATGATTAAAGAAGAAGTCAACTGTAACGGTCCGTGAGGGGTCGTTACAGATATGGTATCAGAGCGGTTTCCTATTTCCTTTCATGCATTGCCACGTATCCACTTCAAGCTTCTTCAAGTAAGTAATTAACTAGTTTTCTTAAATAGAAATGTAAGAGTTGTGAGGTGATGTTCTATTTATGGAAAGTTTGAATCCTGACTCGATATCCAAAAAAAAAAAAAAAATCTCTAATTGACAATTTCGCTACTAAGAGACGACTAACATAAGATGGTACGTGGACGAGGACGTGCAATTCGAGGACATGGTAATGGCCGAGAGCATGCCGAAGATCAGGTTGCTGCAGAACCTAACTTGGCAGAAGTTATGGCGCAGTTGCGTCAGGACCAACGAAGGGGTCGTGGACAAGTTGAAAATGAAGCGGTGACAGAGCCTAATTTAGTAGAAATGGTGGTTCAACTTCAGAGGCAAGTTCAAGAACAACAGGCTCTCATTAATAATTTGCAAGCTAATGCCAACAAAGTGGAAGTCCCCATTGATCCACCGGCTGCACAGCCAGTGCAAAATAGAGGAGTTCAAGCAGCAACAAATCATGAGCCCATGTATTTGCGATTCAATAGGATGAAGCCTAAGGAATTCAATGGTTCAACTGACCCTTTGATAGCTCAAGGATGGTTGAAGTCGATCGAATTAGTCCTTAATTTCATGGGTTTAACCGAGAATGAGAAAGTGAAACGTGCTTCCTACTGTTTGATGGATGATGCTAGAATCTGGTGGGAAGGAATAGAGCTGAGTAGGGATGTGAATCAGATGACATGGGAAGACTTTATCCAAGAATTTAACGAGCAGTATTTCAACATGTCTGTGACCAGAGAACACTATGACGAGTTTAATAACTTTCGTCAAGGAAATTTATCGGTGACAGAAGCTGTTAAGCGGTTCAACCAACTAGCACGTCTTTGTCCCCACACGGTGCCAAATGAACAAGAACGCCTGAGGAGAATGATCGGGATGCTGAGACCCGAGATTACAGTGATTGTTGATAGTGGGACTGCTCCACCAACCACCACAGCTGAATGTGTCAAGTGTGCCCTTCGTGCGGAATATCATCTGAATAAGCAAAAGGAAAGCCAGCCTCGTCAGAACGAAGTCCCTAAGAACAACAACAACAATCAGAACTGTGGAAACTTCGGAAATCAAGGCAGGTCACAAGGAGGTCAGTGGAACAATAACAAAAGGAAGGGGAACTTTTCCAATCAAAGGAACCACAACAACCGTCAAGGAGGGGGCCAACCAGCTAAGCAAGCTAAGAACATTCCACCTTGTTCTAAGTGTGGAAAGCTACATTTGGGGGAGTGCCGTATGGGCACAAATCTATGTTATGGTTGCGGACGCGAGGATCATCTTTCCAAGGATTGTCCGAACAAGACTTACCAGCCCTTCCAACAAAGACAACTTAGAAACTCATCAGCTCAGCTCCACAGTATGCAGACCGCTCTTGATGGACCTCATATTTCCCAGGGACGACTTGAGGCTCCTCCACTTACCACCAATGCCAGAATTTTCACCATGACCAAAGAAGAAGCAGCTGCTGAGACTTTTACTGTTGTCACAGGTCAGATACTTGTCAATAATCAGTATACTAATGTTCTTTTCGACACAGGAGCCTCACACTCTTTTGTGTCTTCTATTTTTGCTAAAAGACTAGGCATAGATAAGGATATCTTGAGTCAGGGATTCACTACGACATTACCCTCTGGGGAAGTGATGATGTCTACTCATTGGCTACGAGCAGTGCCGATGAGAATTGTTGATAAAGAGCTCTATAGTAATCTGATAGTGCTCGAGATTTTTGACTATGACCTAATTTTAGGTATGGAATTCTTGGGAAAGTATAACGCGTCTATTGAATGCCGAAGACGTAAAGTCGTGTTTAATCCCGAAAGAGATGATCGATTTGAATTCATTGGTGATGCGAAGAAGAAGACGAAGTTGTTCCTGTCAGCAATGAAGGCTCGAAAAATGCTAGTCAATGGCTGTAACGGTTTCTTAGCCAGCATTGTGGATAAGAAGAAAGAAAATAATTTGAAACTTGAAGATGTACCTGTCGTACGAGATTTTAGTGATGTCTTTCCAGAAGACTTGCCAGGCTTGCCGCCAGATAGACAAATCGAGTTCGAGATTGAGTTAGCACCGGGCACTGGGCCAATCTCCAAGGCACCTTATCGTATGGCACTTGCTGAATTGAAGGAATTACATGAGCAACTTCAAGAGCTGTTGAACAAGGGTTTCATTCGCCCTAGTCATTCACCGTGGGGAGCTCCAGTTTTATTTGTGAAGAAGAAGGATAGGACAATGAGACTCTGCATTGACTATAGAGAGCTAAACAAGGTGACCATAAGGAACAAGTACCCATTGCCGAGAATTAATGATTTATTCGACCAACTGCAAGGTGCGACTGTGTTTTCGAAGATTGATTTACGATCTGGATACCACAAACTGAAGATCAAGGAAGGGGATGTCCCCAAGTCAGCTTTCAGAACTCGATACGGCCATTATGAGTTTGTGGTCATGCCATTTGGGTTGACCAATGCCCCTGCTGCTTTTATGGACCTGATGAATAGAGTGTTTAAAGAGTTTCTGGATAAGTTTGTGATAGTCTTTATCGACGATATTCTCATTTATTCAAAGACTCGAGACCAACATGATAAGCATATGAGAACAGTTTTGCAGACATTGAAACAACACCAGTTATATGCCAAATTCTCTAAATGCGAGTTTTGGTTGGATCGTGTGGCATTCCTTGGTCATGTGATTTCTAAAGATGGCGTAATGGTGGATCCCACGAAGGTTGAGGCAGTTAGTAATTGGAAGAGACCAACCAACGCAAGTGAGATCAGAAGTTTCCTTGGTTTAGCGGGATATTACAGGAAATTTGTGGCTGACTTTTCGAAACTTGCTATGCCGCTTACGACACTTACCCAAAAAGGAAAGAAGTTCGAATGGACAGAGGACTGCGAAAAGAGTTTTCAAGAGCTGAAAAGACGACTCACAAGTGCCCCAATCTTGACGATTTCGGATGGGGATGAAGGGTTTGTAATTTACAGTGATGCTTCTAAAATGGGACTTGGTGCAGTCTTGATGCAGAATGGGAAGGTAATTGCCTATGCATCAAGGCAATTGAAGGACTACGAGAAGAATTATCCCACCCATGACCTAGAGTTGGCTGCCATTGTTTTTGCATTGAAAATATGGAGGCATTATTTGTATGGAGTCCGATGCCAAATATTCACCGACCATCAAAGTTTGAAGTACTTCTTCACTCAGAAAGATTTGAATATGAGGCAAAGGAGGTGGCTTGAGCTAGTAAAGGATTACGACTGTGAAATCCTATACCACCCGGGGACGGCAAATAGGGTAGCTGATGCGTTGAGTCGGAAGACCCCAGCCACGTTAATGTCCTTGAATGTGATGTCCAAGCCCCTTCAAAAAGAGATTTTTGATTTTGGGTTGGAATTAATAGTTGGGCAACTTTCTGCAATGACCTTGTCTCCAACTATTTTAGATGACATTCGGAGCAAACAAGACCTTGATCCAAGCCTTGTGAGGATTAAAAAGGAAATGCTCGAAGTGAAGTGTGAAGAATTTAGTGTGTCTGATGATGGAGTGCTGAAGCTTAAGGGACGGTTATGTGTTCCTAAAGAGGAGGAGTTGAGGAAAAAGATTCTTGAAGAGGCGCACAACACTCCGTATATGCTTCATCCTGGTGCAACCAAAATGTACATGGATCTTAAGAATAGTTTCTAGTGGTTCGGAATGAAGAAGGATGTAACATACTATGTGAAGTATTGTTTGACATGCCAACAAGTTAAGGCTGAGCACCAAAAGCCAGGAGGGGTGCTCCAGTCAATTCAGATACCGGAATGGAAATGGGAAGACATTGCGATGGACTTTATTACTGGATTGCCAAGGACTACGAATGGATATGATGCTATATGGGTAGTCATCGACAGATTGACCAAGTCAGCATATTTTCTTCCTATACGATTGACGTTCTCGATGGAACAGTTGACAGAATTATATGTGAAGGAGGTCGTGAGGCTTCATGGTGTTCTCAGATCTATTATTTCGGATCGAGATAGTAGGTTCACCTCTCATTTCTGGAAAAGCGTTCAAGCGGCTATGGGTACGAAGTTGAAATTTAGCACGGCTTTTCATCCGCAAACAGACGGTCAGACGGAGAGGACTAATCAAACACTTGAGGATATGCTTCGAGCTTGTGTCTTAGACTTCAAAGGGAGTTGGTGTAAGTTTTTACCGTTGGCTGAGTTCGCTTATAACAATAGTTATCAAGCGATGATTGGGATGGCTCCCTATGAGGCACTTTACGGAAGACGTTGTAGGTCCCCAATTTATTGGCATGAGGCTGGAGAGAAGAAGCTAGCGGAGTCGGAACTTAAGGAGAAAACTGACTTCTTCAATAAGACGATCGAAGCATTGAAGGTGATTCAGCAGCGGATTGCCACAGCTCAAAGTAGGCAGAAAAGCTATGCGGATGTGCGTCGAAGGCCTTTAGAGTTTGAGGTTGGAGACTTGGTGTTTATCAAGGTTGCCCCGATGAAGGGTGTGATGCGATTTGGGAAGAAAGGCAAGCTTAGTCCCAGGTATGTGGGACCATATATGGTGATTGAACGTATCGGCAATGTGGCTTACAAGTTAGATTTACCGCAGGAGATGACATCCATCCACAATGTATTTCATGTCTCGATGTTGAAGAAGTATGTACCGGATCCATCTCACGTCATCCAACCGCAATCGATTCAGATTCAAGAGGATATAAGTTACGAAGAGAAACCAGTTGAGATTCTTGATCGAAAGACGAAGAGCTTGAGAAACAAAGAGATTCCCTTAGTAAAAGTTATTTGGCGTAATCACAAGATAGAGGAAGCTACTTGGGAGCGAGAAGATGCTATGAGAATGAATTATCCGGAATTGTTCTAAGTTTCGAGGACGAAACTTTTATAAGGTAAGAGGGATATAACGCCCCAAATGCTATCTAACTTTAACGTTAGAAAATTAACATTAGAATTAACATAGATATGTGATGAGATAGAAATTTCTTAATTCTAATGTTACGTTGAATTATTTTCCACAGGTAACGCGACGAGGACTCGATGTGCTAGAACAAAGTTCATGCCAAATTGATGAATTTTTTATAATGACTTGATAATTTTGTGTGATGGTTTAAATATATATATATATGGTATGTAGTATTTGTGATGATGTTAATGTTTAAAAAAAAAAAAAGGGAAAGTATGTTATCCGAAAAAGGCATATTTTATAAGATCTTAATTTCCAACTCAATTATGAATCGTTGAATGTCAAAAATTATGTTGTAATTTAAATAAACTTATAGAGCTTTTCATAAGCTTTCCAACGCCTACTCATTTGTGCAAATCCGATATCAGAGTAAGAAGTTATGACTAGTATACTATCCGGATATGTACTAGTAACCAACCAGTTTACCATATGCAATTTTAGGTGCGAAAATTCTAAAAGTTAACCTAGTTGTTTCATTTTCCTCCCACACGTTTTCAGACCTTAATGACAGCTATCCCACAGCAATTCAAAGACAATTAAACCAAAGAATTTAATCTCAATTAATTCCAAAATTTATTTGAAATTAAATTACTCACAAATTTTGTTATAATTTTCAAAGTTTCTCTTTTTACATGCTCTCTCTCTCCCTCACTTCCCTAGCCTCCTTTTCCCTTTCTTTCCCATTCCCTTTGTCTGCTCTTTTTGCCTCTCTCCCACGCACAAACAAAGAGGGGGAAAAAAAAAAAAAAAAAAAGAAGAGAATCCGCCAAACCTCTAAATTCTTCCAAACCGAAAATCAAAGGGTTTTAAGGTAAGTTTCGGTATTGTTTAATGATGAGAATGATTTTGTTATTTATTTTAGTTTGGGATTCTTTGAGGGATTGGATGATTTTCTTGATGAGTGTCTTTATGTGAGTTTGAAAAGAGGATGAGAAATATTTATCGAATGATGATCGAATGATGGCGATAAGGTTGATTTTGTGAATAAGACGAAATTAGGGTTTTTGATTTCTTGATGTATGATTTCATTGATATAATGATTGAATAATTTTATGTGTTAGAAACATGTCTTAGGGCTGTTTTGTGGGGGTGTGTGTGTGTATGAATCATATACATTGTGATGATATTTTTTTTTATATACTTTTAATGATTTTCGGATTTGACCACTGTTACTGGGATTTTCAGATTTTATGATAAGTTTCGAAACTGCTTTTAAGGTTCCAAACAGTCTCCATTTTACACAAATTTAGTATTGTTAGAAAGCTCTGGATATCGATTTTCATTTGAAATTAGTTTCATATCGTTTAGAGATATATGTGAATTTTTATGATTTTTCAAAGAGCCAGAGGTCCGGCTGCCAGATTTTATATAATTTTAGTGGTGCGTTTTCAAAACTATTTTTAAGGACCTAAACAGTCTTTTTTTTTTTTAATAAATTTGATATTGATAGAAAACTATGGATGTGTATGTTTATTTGGAATCAGTTTTAGGTCATTTGGAGATATATTTGACTTTTTGTGATTTTTCAAATGAGCAGAGGTCCGGCTGCCAGTTTCGGTAAAATTTTAGAAATCAAATTCAAAACTATTTTTGAGAGTCCAAACGGTCTTCATTTTTTACAAATTAGGTACCATTAGAAAGACATGGATGTCTACTTTCATTTAAAATTAGTTTCAGATCGATTGGAGCTCTGTATGAATTTTTATGAATTTTTGAAGAGACAAAGTTCTGACTGGCAGATTCTATCAAGGTTTGAAATTTCATGAAATTGTTCAATTTTTGTGTTTTGATGTAACTAAATGATGAAATAGGCCTTTTAGGTGCTACTATGATATGATGGATGTGTTTGATGTATTATTATGAGCTTTTGTTGATTTTATTACATTTATTATTTATGGCATGAACGGTTCTAAAGGCGAACACCCGAGACCTCAATCGCGCATCACCATTGGAAAATTTGAAAAGGTTAAGTAAGGCGTTTAGGTAAGTACACTCTCACCTGCAACATGAATTAAAGATTTGAGAAGTATATATTTTGATGTTGATGATGATGTTATGATGTTCTTAAATAATACTTCTCCTATGATAACGTTTTGATGAAACGTTTTGATGAAAAGTATATATATGGTACGTATATGTATTTTTATGTTTTAAAATGACGTTGTACATCCTTAATGATGATGATGATGATGATGTTGTCCAGTGAACGGACTTTTGTCACCGTTGGTTTGGGATTTGCTACCCCAACCCTTCCGTGACTAGCACGCTATGATGGTTTAACGCCGGGCCCAATATATGACGGTTTTAAAAGTAAAAAGTTTTTAAATGATGTTTATATTTATGATGATAAAAGAAAAATGTTTATTTACATTTGTGAGATTTAAGTGTCTTACTAAGCCATTGCTTATATAAGTTAATTCATGTTGCAGATAAAGGAAAGGGTAAGATATAGTGTTGGAGGAGCTTGGAGCGGAAACAGGATGATATGTGATAGGAAAACTGGAGGAACGATCATAAGATGAACATTTTTGATTTCAAATAAAGTTTTGAAATTTTAATTTATTATTATTTGATTGGATGTTTCATAAGGACTTAAATTTTATTTCATGAGTTGGGTTTTAAAAATATATATATACTTATATTAATTATGAAGTATAATTTTGATATAGTTTAAAAAAAAATTCTAGAGTTTTCTAAAATTATCTAAATAAAGTTTTCCGTTATATAAAGATTTTTATTTCAAGCTTAATGTTTTCCGCAATCTTATAAGAGATGAATGATTATAGAAGAAGTCAACTGTAACGGTCCGTGAGGGGTCGTTCCATCTCCACTTTCCGAGTTGGTTGTTTGATTGTCAGATTTGAATCTTGATAGTGTTTTGGTCCCACAAGAGCTATTTTTATGCGAAATTAGTAATAGCTCTAATGCTACTGAGTCTTGGCATTCGATTGATTGGGAAAATCCATTGATAGTCAAGGTTTTATCAAAAAGAGTCTTACATGTGTTCGATTTCAATATGCCGTGATATTACCCATTATCCAGCCTCAAGCACACATCTTTCTTTTTGAACATCATTAGATTTTATTGGTGTATCCATTTTTGTTGAAAGATTTTGTCTTATGTGATATAGGGTTTCTTATGTTTTATATTTTTGTATCTCCCTAATGAGTTTAGTGAAATTTTAACTAAAAAAAACATAATTCTTTAAGGATCATTAATGTCCTTTTTTATTTTTATGTTATATTTTTACCTTTTTTAGTACGTGTCAACTTTCGATTGGAAGATTATTTATGTCTACTTAATTTATAACACTTTTAATACTATAGTTCACCTTTTTCATATTATAATTAATGAAATTATTTTATGTTTTCTTTTTATCATTTTTTTATTTGTTTTATTTCAATTCATTATAAAAGAGTAGCGACGTCTTTAAAGTTACTTGGGCATTTCTACAAACTAAATTAAAACTGACATTTTTAAAAACATGGACTCTTGAATACACTTAAATAAATAATCCCTCACTAGTCCCTACAAAGAAAGAGTAAGTTGTACAATTTCATATCACTTGATAATGATTATATGTGATGGTTCATAAATAAATAGACCATATTTTAATGATATAAGACCTTTTGAGATTGAGCTTAAGAGCAAAACCATGCTAACACGAGACTCAAAACTAACAATATCATACCAAAGGAGGTATGAGTTATTACAAATGGTATCGTAGCCTATATCTAACTAGAAGTGTAACCAACAAGGATGTTGGGCTTCAAATTAAAGGAATAAATTGCGACAGTCATCAGTCCCTACAAGAAAATAGTAAGTTGTGCAGTCCCATATCACTTGGGAATGTATATATAATGATAGTTTATAAGTAAAGATATCACTTCTTAATAGTATGAAGCCTTTTAGGGTTGAGCCCAAGAACAAAACCGTACGGACTTTAATCAGAGACTTGTTCTGTGGTCGAGAGATGAGAGAGAAAGAAAGAGAAGGAAAGATCAAAGGGAGGGAAAAAAATACTAGTTTTTGAAAGTCCATAGATGATGGAATCGCAATCCATCAGTGATAGATTCCAAAATCATAATCCATCATTAATGGACTAAGGCAGTGGTCTAAGGGAAAGGGGTAAAAGTAGGCCTATGTAGAACAAAAATAATAAGAATCAAAGGATCTCTAGAAAATGTTAATTTTGCATAACTCACTTCTAAAATTGACTCTCTTCCTATTTTTCTCTAAAAAGTGTCCATGCAGGCCGGGCAAGCTTAGAATCTCTGCCCAATTGGCCTGGGCGACATGCGAGCCGGGCTAACCCAGTTCATAATTACAGCTCCTAAAATTTTCTTTTGAGTATTAAGCACGGGAAACACTAATTTTGTCCGCAAGTACTAAAAATTGCAAAACAAAACGAACGTATAAGAACACGTAAAATTTGTAGTGATAATGGGTGGCATGAATGAACATGAAAGTTTTAAAAAAAAAAAAATATTGTTTCTACTCGATTTGTAAAAAGAAAAAGATGCATATAAAAAAATTAATTAATTTCAATGAGGTATGACCTTTAACTTGATACAAATTAATGAAGAACGATGCATGGCAGTTTCAAGTTTTTAATTAAAAAAATATATATTTGAACTAAAGATTTAATGGTCATCCTAAAACAGAAAAATCATTAATTGAATATATATATATATACATATTTGGATAGATGTTGAAAATAATTCTAACAAATCTTACAAAATCTCAACGTCTATAGCATATTTTGATGGGGTATAAAGATGGAGTTTTGTTCTTTCACTTTGTACGCAAAAAAAAATCATCTCAATCCGATTTAAAACGAAAATTTTATAATATTTTTAAACGTGAATAGAAAATAGAATAGAGAGGAAGGTTATCCTTTCAAAATGATTTGATGGAGCACTATATGCATTAACATTGAAATATTCAAAAATTAAGGGGGAATCCATTTAGAATATGCATTAAACTGAACATTTTGAAAATGTTCCCTTGCCATTTGGAAGAGGGGTTTTGTGACAAATAAAACTAATAATAAATTCTTTAAAAGGAAGTGGAAATTCCCATCTAGGAAAGGAGTTACAAGAATCCAACGCACAAACCACCGCCAATACATGCTATCTCAACAAATCCCAAAAGAAGCTAATTTATCTGCCATTTCACTACTTTCCTTGAAGAAATGAGAAATTGTAACAGTCGCGAGTCAGGTGCGGAGCAACATTGTGTCGAGTAAGGACTACCGCTTCTTTTGAATTTTCTTATTTTAAAATTTAATCTGAAATTTTTTTGTAGTTTTTTCTTTTAATTTGTTCACACTCAAAATTAATTATATCGTGTAAGTCAATATAAAAAATATACTCTTTTACTTACAAGCTCATTGATCATTTATATACATTCGGAGCAAGAGGTTTTCGGTCGTATTAAAAATAAAGTTGTCATACAAGCTCATTGGTCATCATATTGAACAAGAAGACTAGCTCCACCACTGTGAGCGATGTCTTATGAAAAGCTAGTAACCAACGGTTTCTTTAATTCCAAATAACGTGAGAGCTCTTATTACAGAACAATTCAACAATATAAGTTGAACCATTTTCAATCCAAAGCAAATTCCAGTTGTGTTCGCTAGCTATTTCTATAGCATAAATAACTGCCAACAAGTTAGCTTTAGTAGAAAAACTCACCTAACGGAGCAGAAAAACAATGCTTAAAAAAACTCCTACAGTTTCTGAAAATTCTCCCACAACGAACTATATTATGAACACCAACAACAAACTTTAACGTGCATTTGATTGGTAGATTTGAAATGAATTAATTAGGTTAAAGTTGTTTGACTTTTCAAAATTTAGTTAAAAAACTTGTTGACTTTTCAAGGAAAAAAGAACTAGAAATGAATTGAAATCTTTGGGTTTAGAACTTAATCCAAGACAGGAGAGGAGATTTCTAACAAACTCGAGTAATCCGAGGAGCTTGAGTAGGATTCCACTATAACCTAAATTTCTCACACTCAAAAGATATCTTGAGAGTTAGATATAGTCCGAATATACAGTCAATTAGAATCCCTAATAAGTAGTGCATAGAACGCCAATATTAATCTCAATTTTTTTTTAATCAGCTTTTAGTTATCACTTTTTCATTGATAAATACAGTCTTTTATTATTAATTAAAGTTAATTGTTCTTGACGTTTTGGTAAATTGGACGGGTCCGAGTGAGTTAATTGGGAACAAAAAAAGCTTAGAGATGTTATTTTGTAGCCCTTCATGTTGAAAAAGAGTGCTTTAAAGAATTTTTCCCTCAAAGTGCTCAATCCATACTTGTTTTAGAATTTTTGACTTCTTATAAGGTAAGTCAAAGTTTAACGTAATATATTTTTCCAAAATTATCTCTAACTAGTCAAAAAGTAATCTACCAGAATACCCTCCAAAGACCAGAGTCAACACATGTCACCGATGACCAAAGTCAACACATGTCACCGATGGTCTCCAATCACCGAAGAGTATTATGATAAAATACTTTTGGTAGTCTATCATATTACTTTTTATTCTAGATACAAAATTGTCGACGCCGTCTCCAATTCCAGTCACTAAGAGTAATCTCATAGATTACTTTTGGTATTCTACTGTATTAATTTTTATATTCCACCGGATTAATTACTGTAGTGTATCACTTTATTTCAAAGCTTAAAAAAATTTACCTTAATCTTGTCAAAAATTATATATTATTATTATCAACAAAAAAAAATCACAAAAAAAAAAAGTTCAAGCACAATATTCAGATGCTAGAATTTACAAATTATCGTCAACAACTAAGCAAAAATTCACACAAAAAAAATTATCAAGCACAAAAATAATATTATATTGGATTAGACTACATATATGAATTCAACTCCGATGGGCGAATGACGAACAACGAGCGGCAATGGCAGACGCCGTTTGTGACATAGTGGAGAAAGAGAGAGAGCGTTTGCCAGACGCAATCTCGACACTGACTTCATGGATCAAGCGGTCGTGTGGGTCTATGTGTTGCGACTGCCGCAGGTTGGATCATGACTGCTCGTTGTAGATCTCCTCCCATCGGGCATAGAGGTTGTGGGCAAAGGGAGAAAGGGAAGGAGGGAGAGAGAGAGAACAGAAAGATAAAGACCAATCAAAAAGAGATAGTAGAGAGAGAAGTGATAGTTAGGATTTATTTTTAAAGAGATAATAAAAGTAACATGCGTACTTGAGGGGCTATTTCTATATTTTTCTCTAATTTACAGCTTGGTTAATTAGTTAGAGAGAAATTTTTAAGTTAAAATTAATTGAATTTTAAAAAACTAATTATAATTTTGTTGATTTTTCATAAAAAGATAAAAATTGAGATGAATAATTTGAATTTCAGTTGAAACATTAAACATAAACTAAAATTTTAGTCTAGAGTGAGATTATTAGGGTGGATGCGTTAAAAATAATATGTGGATTGATTCTTGTCATAGTTAAAAAATACTAGCACAACATGCCATTATGATGACATCACTTACATAATAACTTAAATTAAAAAACTATTTCTTCACCAAAGTACTGGTCCTCTGTTGACCCTCCTCGCTCGATCTCTAGCGCGACCAGACCGGACCTCTGTCTATCCTCCTCACCTGATCTCCAATGTGGTGAAGGCAACATTGGCGAAGGCGGTTTCATTTGGAAGCGGCTCCAATCGCGAGGCATCGTTGCAAGTTCGATCGAGCACCACCGTTTAGCCATCGCCGTCATTCAACTGTGGACCACTGTTGCAACCGCTGGATCGAGAAAGATCACCGTCGAGATCCTTCCTTTTCTCCATTGTCAGATCTCCTTGCCTTGGGCCCACCACGATCTCGACCTCACCAGAAGAAGTCGCTCATCGTCGCTCTGCAGAAACCGGAGCTGTGGTCGGAGCTAAGCTGAGTCCAACCTCCGATGGAGTGCAGCTAGGGAAAGAGAGTGCTTAGTAGGCAATATTCCGATGACGGCAATGAATACTGGCCTTTTTTCTAATTATATTAAAAATATTCGGTAGAAATTTTCTTTGAAATTGAACTTGAGATTCTTGTTAAATGATTTTTGTGGAATACCGGTGATATTTGGTAAAATCTAGTGTTTATTTTAATATTTCATGGACAGAATCCAAAAAATTCGGTGGTGTCCGAAGTTTTCAGTCGGTAATCAAGTGGTTACTAATAGTAACTCGATGATTACCAACTGCAAACCAATTGCTGTCTGGTTACTAATCGATAACTAAGTGGTTGTCAATTAGTAACCTGTCGGCAAAAGGTGTTATCGGTCGGTAATTAATTAGTTTCAATTCATGCTAGTTGATAACTTAAGGTTATAATTGGTATTCTAAATATAATTAATTAATTAATTAACATTATCATATTTTGATATTTTCAGCAAAAGTTTTTCTGGTGATAAAAATCAATTCAAGGTATGATTTTTTTGGCATTTCTCTGAAGTTTCCGTCCAACTTAATGAGATGGATAGTGATGATGAAGACAGTGATGGTGAGCAAGATCAAGATGAGTAGAATGTGCTTGATGGGAATTACATGATATATGCGAAACAGGAAGTTTAGGTTAACTTGTCACCGCCTATGCATGATAGAAAGAGACTCTTAAGTGTTAGGCTATGTTTGGTAGAAGGAATGAAGAGAAGGAGGGATGGAGAGGAGTAGGGATGGAGAGAGTTAGAAGAACGCAGTGACGGATGGAGAGGATTGTAAGAATTCTTTATGTTGTTTGATAAGAAAGAGGAAGAGTTAAAATATATATTAATAATTATTATATAATTACTATTTATCTATTTTATTATTGGTTAGCTACTTTTTTAAAATGATAATATTCATTTTTAAAGAGAGGATTTCATGAATCCTTCATTAGTGGAAGGATGCACTTTTGTGGGCCCTAGAGAAGAACTCCTCCCTCAATCTTTCCATTTCCTCTTCTCCTCTCCAACCAAAGAAGAGATATGCCCTCTCCCTGCATTCCTCTTTTTCTCCAACCAATCGGAATCTAAGTGGGAAAGAAAAATACATACATATGGTTTGTGTATAAATAAATATATATGCACGTGGTCTTGCTTGCAATACTAGTAATAAGAGGGGATGAAATTAAACAAATGAAAGGGATAAGTGATGACGTGGAAGTGGAACAAATCAAGAAACGACGCCTTTATCTTCATCGTCCACTTGGAGTTTCGTGCAAGCCACCGCAACCAATTTCTACTATTATAAAATTTAGAATTTACCAGTTTATAATCAAATAAATCTATTAAAATAAATAAATAAATACTCTACAAATGTTTAAATTCATAGTTTCTTTTGGACTTTTTTCACTTAAAAAGATAAACTCTATTACAAACTCTACTTCAAAGCAGATTTAAAAGTAGAAATAGTATACAAATATATAAACAGAAGGATTAATGTATCGAATAATTGTTCTTTAGTTTTGATATATCAGTGTCAAAACCATCTTATATTAAGTGGGGGATTGTAGCCTCACTCGATTTTAGAATTTTCATTTTTTTTTTCTTATTTCTTTTATTTTTTATAGTATCTCTATTTCTTAAGATAAATTGTTAATCGTATTTCTATTTAATGACTGAAATATGCAATTATATTCATTTCAGACTGTAAAAAATAAGCATCTTTAATTTTTATTACCTTGTTCTTACTTTAAAAAAATTTTCCAACTCCGCTATTGATTGCAATGATGGTATAACAATTTGAGATTGTGTTATTTCTCACAAAAAAGTTCTTAATCTTTGTTGGGTTTTAACATTGTTGTCTAATTAACTTGTCAACATATGGCAACTCCCCCAAATTTTTAAATTTGACAATTTGTTCTCCAAAATTTTCAAATTATAACAATATGTCCATTTTACTAACTTTCATTAAATGGAGAAATAATTGGAAGTTTTGCTTGTTTAAATTGGATTTGAAAAATTTTTAATGTGCGATTTTTCATCTTCACATGAGACATGTATAAGCTTTCTGTTATTAATTTAATAGGAAGTTAAGCAAAGTAAACTTAGTTAAATCATAATCAAGATACAATTTAAAAAATTCATAAGGTAACATACAAAAAAATATAAACTCAGGAGACTAGTCAAAGATCGACAAATTTGATAAATTATAGTCCTAAAAGTAACCTCCGAAATTTTTAGTCCCAAATTCTACCTTTATAAATTTGGGGTAAGAAAGTATGAACACTGAACTTTGTCATTGAAATATGATTCTACAACTACCATTTGATGCCTCAAACTAAAATACCATGTCATGTTAGTTGTATTGTATTAACCTATAATTGAAAAATAATCTTTTTTTTTTTTTTTTGAAGGGGAAATTTTATTAAAGCCGCCAAGAAAATACATAGACTCCAAACAAAATAACTAACCCCAAGTACATGAAATAAAACCTTTCAATAAAAATGCACCCAATCAATAAAGTCTGATGATGTTCAAAGAAAAAGACGTATACTTGAGGCTAATAACAGGTAATATATTTTAGTACACTAAGATGGAGCACATGTAAGGTTTTTTTTTTTTTTTACAACAACCCTACAATCAAAGGAATTCTCTAATTGATCGAGGGCCAAGACTTAGCAGTACTAGGGTCAACAGTAACTCCATATAAAAACAACTCTAGTAAGATCAAAACACACCAATGCTCAGATCTGGCGGACAAACAACCAATACGTAGGATTGGAAAACCACTTCCGTCATTAGAATTATAAACAGAAATATGACACCCAAATAAAACGACCCACGTTTTGGGAGAAATTGGGTTGTCGAAGCTAGTTGGCAATAGGACTTCCACGCAGCGTGATGACCACACACCATCACCAATTTTCACGCCTATGGTCAAACAGATCGTCGCGTCAGCTAGAAAGAAACCTCGAGGATGCCCACTTCCTTTTCGTCTTACATGACGTCTCATTACACTATCGCCAGCCCACAATTGCGAGAGCAAGACCCAACAGACGCACGGCCGGTTGACCTTGATCCAGTACTGCATTGATAGCAAATCCATATATAGCATCTTATCCCTACTTTGCTCCTTCCCACACCGTGAATCCTCTTCCTATGGGCTCACCTCTGCTAAGATACTCACCATGAGATCCCCACATCCATTTTTAGGGCTAAGAAATCAGAGATAGGTCGAAGGCCATCACTAGAATCCAATCCCTAAAGAGGAGAAATAAAAAGAAATCCTAACTGTCTAAGAAGAGTGATAGTACTTTCAAAAAGGGACCTTGTGAGTTTATTAAGATAAAATTAAAAAAAATAAGAATGTCTTTAATCACTAATTAATAAGGCGGGTTTAGAGATTAAGTACTAGATCTAAAAATATTATTAAAAAATATAAACATAGTCCAATTGGGTTAAATCAAGGACATTTTGATATTTCCATGATGCGATACACAAGGAGCATTCCACTACTACGAAGTGAAAGTCCATGATGGCCAATGATTTCGATTATTAGAGGAAAGAAACCCCCAAAACACAGTAAACAAAATAATAAGGTTCAGCCACTTTTGCAATATTATATAGATATACACACACATATAAAAACTATATAACTATAATTTTGTTGGTTTGTTTTGGAAAAGAGAGGACCAAACAAGCCCTTGTCACCGGTTTATCATTCACAGCATGTAAGGGAGAAAAACGACGAACACCGCTGAGCTCAGCCTTCCCTATCTGTATGCCCGAAAAAAAGTTTGCGGCTTTCGAGGCCTTTTCTTTTTGGCACTCGTTTCGGTACAAACAACTCTTTCTCTCTCCTCTTTCTCTCTCTCTCTCTCTCTACATATTTTTTTCTCCGATTATTTCGTTGTTCCCTGCTTCTAGGTTTTTGCCCAGTTGAAGAATCTCTTTCGCTGCTTGAGGTACGAAACGAACCTGTTTGATCTTCTCTGAAACCTTAATCTCTCTCTTTTATCGGTATTGGGTTCTGTTATTTTCTTTTTATCCTCTGTTTTGTTTCTCGGAAAAGGAAGGAGAAAGTAGGGGAAACGATTGTAGGGTATCGGTAAAAACTTTTTCCGCTACAAAAAGATCTGAACTTGACTTCAATTTGACGTTTCTGAGTAATAAATCTACGCTTTATGCTTTTTTTTTTTTATATATATAAAATTTTTCCTTTTTGTCAATTATCTGATTAATTTTTTTCTCTGATTAATTTAGTATTAATAATCATTTTATTTAATTAATCATGGAATTTAATGATTCTGGTTTTTATTCAGCTAAGATAGCACGAAAGAGAGAATTATTATTGAAAAATAAGTCTATTTAATGCTTTGGTATATAGCTTTGTAAGTGTTTGAGTATGGAGATAAAAGGGCTTTCTTTGGATTATAATTATCCATTTTGTTTGGTTCTCCAATTTGTAGGGAAATTGTTGATTACTGTTATTGTGTTTGTTCTTCTTGAAGTTGGAGAATTTAGATTTACTAGAGTGCTATGGTGCTGAAGAATTTTGCCTTTGCTTCCTTTTTCGTTTTCATTTTTGTTTTCGCCTACATGGTACATATCTTTTGCTTTATTTCCATTTCAATTGGTTTAAGACTCCTTTTCTTTTCAATAGTACATCGTTGTTTTCCGAGTTGTCGGAGGTTGAGACAGTCGTAGTAGAGATTTTTCATGTTGTTCTTAAGCTTGGGCAATTGTTAAGATGTATAATAGCCGCCTCATGTGTTTTTCTTTCACGAGTTAATGACGTGTGACTAGAAAAATGAAGATTTTCTACTTGCTTGGTGAATCGTTGATATTGATTTTTGTGTTTTACTTTCTCTTCAAAGAAAAGAACTATGTCAAAGGAATGACTGCCTTGGCAATCTTGACTATCTGTTATAGTTGTGATGAAACTATATGAGCTTTAGTGTCTCAAATAATCGTAATTTATTGGCTTTGGAAGCTATTCAGAACGTTTTACTCACTTTTTTATGATTCTTGATTGGTTGCTTTTCTGAATTGTGTATTGAGCATTGTCTCTACATTACGATAATATAGCAGGTTCAGCATAAAAGATGAGCACATTGGACGCAACTAGAGCAGAACTCGCCCTTGTAGTGTTATATCTGAACAAGGCGGAAGCCAGGGACAAGATATGCAGGGCAATACAATATGGTTCAAAGTTTTTGAGTAATGGAGAACCTGGGACGGCCCAAAGTGTTGACAAATCAACTAGCTTGGCAAGAAAAGTTTTCCGTCTTTTTAAGGTTAGAGTTTTTCAATTTACTGTTAGTTGTAACATTCCTTATATCCCTTTGTTTTCTGTCCAACAATATCTGTTTTCTTAACTAGAATTGTGGAAAATTTCTTCCCATAGTTTTCTCTGTCTTGCCCCTTTATTTCTAGTAGAGAGGGTTCCAAGACTTTGGTACCTACTTTTACTAAGAAAGAAATACGAATGATTTCCTGTCCCACTTTTGCACTTTCTTTGAGCGTATATTTACTCTTTAAGCTGCAACGGAGATGCCATTCCAAAATTTGTTTTGCACACATGAAATTGGGCCTAATATATGAAATGCAATGCCCTTCTGCAGTTTGTCAATGATCTGCACGCTCTTATTAGTCCAACTCCTCAAGGAACTCCTCTTCCGCTTGTTCTGCTGGGAAAGGTGCTGATATGCGTCTGACTTCATATTTCTATGAGAACCCTTGTTCTTTCTTTTTTTTTTTTTTTTTTTCCCTTTAACTTATTGGTGGGTTTTGCAGTCCAAAAATGCATTGCTTTCAACTTTTCTATTTCTTGATCAAATCGTATGGCTTGGAAGAACAGGAATCTATAAGGTACGGAATGCATTTTTTTTTTAATCAGCTCATGACTCATGAGTTCTTCCCAAGTGTGAGAAATTCTAGTACTGTAACACGATGTATTTTTATACAGAACAAAGAACGCACTGAGTTAATTGGCCGGATATCTCTTTTCTGCTGGCTGGGATCCTCTGTTTGCACCACTTTGGTTGAGGTTTGTTTCTTTCCAAATTATGTTCTTGATGCATATTGTTCACGTCCCTCAGCATGGATGGTTTGGACTTTGAATTAACGTTTTCCCATCCTCTCGTATATCAGGTCGGAGAGCTCGGAAGGCTTTCCTCGTCAATGAAAAAATTGGAGAAGGATCTCAAGAACACCAATAAATACCAAGTATGTTAACCACACACCATGCAGAATCTGTTAATCATACAACATTTTCTTTCGAGCATATCACTGTGCTTACCCGGTAACCATGTGCCGTGCCTTCCCGAGTGCAGAATGAGCACTACCGCGCCAAACTCAAAAAATCAAACGAGAGGACACTGGCCCTGATTAAAGCATCCATGGATATAGTGGTGGCAGCTGGGCTGCTTCAACTGGCGCCAAAGAAAGTTACCCCCCGTGTTACCGGAGCATTCGGTTTTGTTTCCTCTCTCATCTCTTGTTATCAGGTAATCACCAAGGTTTACTTGAAACATTTTGTTTTGGTCATCGATTTCGACATCAAGAAGATAACCGATAACGATTCATCAAAATCGTTGACGGCTTCGCTTTTGTGACGATATCCACGAGCCTGATCTTTTTCTTTCATGCAGTTGCTTCCATCACCAGCAAAGTCCAAGGCACCATGAGGAGAGGTCTGTTCTGGTCTGGTCTACAAAGATAAAATGTTGTTTTAATAAAATTATTTAGGGGGTTGTGATAAAACTCCTTGGCAATGGAAGCCTTTGAATAACTATTTGTAAAATGACTTTCTTTATCTCCGGTCTTCCGTACTTGCTTTATTACAATAGCAATAATTTTAGTGTCGTTTTCTTCTTCATATTTAGTATTTAGATGGAAGCAAAATACTTAAATAGGTCATTCTAGTGGTAAAATCTAATGGGGAAAACCCCTATTTCAACTTGATCAACACTTCTGGACTGAATCGAATCCCTGGGTTTATTTTGTTTGTTGGATATTGAGTTGGATAAATAATAGGGGTATTGATTGATGTTTGTCCATTTCTTATGTTCACTAAAATAAAGTTATTGAATGCAACAATAATTGTAATAATGACATTACTGTCTTAATAACTAGAGGTGCAATTGTGCAAAGCTTTAGATATTCCGTGGGTCCTTACTCAATCATGAACTACCCCCAAAAAAAAAATGGTAAGGTTTTCTAATGTGGGCATTCTTTTTGTCGTGTCTGTGTTACATTTATGTCGTTTTTTAATCTCAAATTTAGTGTCGTTTTGAATAGCTTTATGGAATTGGGGCGGGGCAATCTTCTCGTTAATTCGTCCCGTGGAGAAAAATACTCCTAACATCTATCTTGTAACTCGATTAAATTGACGGATACATGATGGGTTTTACCTGCTGTGGGTTCAGATTATCCCGTTTATCTCATCAGTTATTTTCATCATATAAAAAATAGAAATGAAAAACATACATATATATGACTTTGAATTAAAGTAAATGGAACCATGGTTTTCAATTTTTACGGTTACAATTTAGTACTCAAAGTTAATACATATTAGGATTTTTACGTCACTGTTTGGATTTTTGCTCTCAACCATTTTTTATTGTAATTATAAGAGGGTAAAAATAAATGGGGCAATATTACATAGATGTGTTCTTTATGGGACATTCCTTCAAAAACCATATTATAAATATCATATATAATGTATTTAGTGTAAAAATAATATAAACTAAATGGGTAAATGAGTAATAGAATCAGGGACATCTAAATTCATTCCATTCCATAACACGTGACATGTTAAACTTTTAATCCGTTTATAATCTAGACTCGTTTATATCAGGTTTTCCATGCCCCATTTATGACAGGTTTCTATTAAAAGCTGTCTATTAGTATTAGCTAGGGATGTAAATTTTTCTCGCCCCATTTAAGACGAGTCCCCAAAGGTCAATGGGTTAATAGAGAAAATTTTCAATCCCTAGCCAAATACTAATGGACGCCTCTGTGATAGGCACTTTTGAAGAACATAATAGAGAATTGCAATTCTGTTTTAGGTTGTTAGTGAATTTGCCTTGATCGGCCATGGGTTTGGCTTTTGTCATGGATTTGGCTCTCTCTGTGTTACGTCAAGAAGTATAGAGTTGAAATCTTCTTATCCAAGATCTAAATGCAAAGAAACAAAAATATTGGGAACTGATGCATTGTTATGTTCAATTAGACCAATCCGCTTTGATATGGACATTTAATTCACACTTTCTAAAACATTCATCTTCCTACTTTTTTAGTGGCTTCTTGTGGTTTCCTGTTGTTTTACCATTGACTGCCAAATAATAATTTCACATTTTATAATCTATCAGTTCAATTAGACTAATCCTTTTTGATATGAACATTTAATTCCTAGCGCTTTCTAAAACATTCATCTTCTAGCGTTTTTTAAAACATTCATCTTCCAACTTTTTGATCAGTTGTTTCTTGTGGTTTCCAGTTGTTTAAGCGTTGACTGTCAAATAATAATTTCACATTTAATTGCATTATAAGATATAGAGTTTGAATTCCCTACACTCGAGTTCAGAAGGGAAAAAAAAAAGATAGATTTTCCAAAATACATGATTTTATTATTATTATTTTTTTTTTTTTTTTTGGGGAAAAAATTCACAAATCACTAGTTATTGGGTAAGCCTCACGTCCATATCGACAAAACTTACAACTGAGGGTAATACTTTTACCAGGTAATAATATATCAAGATTTTGTTGAAAGTGCGTTAACTAATAAAAATTAAAGGAGTAGGAAATAAATTACATGAAATTAAATTTCAGAATTTTATTAAATGTTTAATAACTTATTAAGAAATAAAATTACATGAAAAAATAATTCCTGTCCTAATGTTTACTTTGTTTAGAAATTAAAAAATTTGAAATAAAATAGACGTGGTCACAATAATATCGTTAAAAAATAAGGATATATATGAAAGATAGGTTAGTCAATCTTGTTCTCAAGGTGGGAGACAAATTCCCCAGGAACATAATTTCTTATTTTTAGACACGGTCCATAACATTTAATTCTTGAATACAAAATTAAATACTGAAATTTAAAATCAAAAACTCAATTCACTTTTCCTAGATATGTTGTTGCTTTTTCACTACCAATGAATAGGCAGCCTTGGATGCTTCTTACCTTAGCTAGGTACGGCTCTTTCGAGCAATCAATCAATCTGCTTCCAAATAAGTTACTTTCTGCTAAAAGTGGAGCTCTTTTTGGGGTGGACTACACGAGTCTTATGAAAGAGAGCCCGAGGTGCTGACCCGCAGCGAGGCAGGCCCGTCTATCCCGATCGGGATGATAAGGACTTGTCCTTACTTGAATTAAGACTTGAATGAAGCGGGGGAAATCTCAAAAAAAAGAGTCTCGGTTCAAAGACAGTGGAACCCAATGAGTAAATGCGCCTAGAGTTCAATTTGTAAAATTATGAAACTGTACACAATCACCTTTTAGTTAAAGGCAAGGCCATGCAAAAAACTTGAGCCAAAAATTAAAAGAAAAACAAAAGATACACAAAGTAAAAAGGTTCACCACATTATATTATATATCAGTCTCAATCTGAAAAGCCTCCCAAAAAAAATCATCCCTAGATGGAATTTCAGTTCAGTTCAGAGGCAGAATGTGTAAACAAACGTACAATGGCAGCTTTCTTCCTTTGAACTAGAGAACAAACTCTTCATCTGATTCATCATCGTCGTCTTCTTCGTCTGCAACAACATACTCAATCTCATTTCCCCGCAACATCTCTAAAATCTGCTCCAAAGTTCTCACGCGTCTCTCCAGATGAGCGGTGGAGATCAAACAGGGCTTATTCTCCGGTAAGTTTGGTTGGGAATTGCCTGCTTGTAGGTCGTGCTTCAAAACAAACTTACCAGACGGATCAATAACTTCGACTCCAAGTGCGGGTGCTAATGGATGGCCTACAACTTGAACATGAGAAACACTGCAGCAAAAAAATAAAATTGAGATTAGAACACATCAAATCGAACCTATTTGTAGACATAGCAAGTAGTTACAGCCTAAAATCTGTTATCTAATTTGATCTTGTCTTCAAACACAATACCTCATGGAAAAAGACGATCTATAACATTGTGAGAAATGAACACGATAAATGCACAAAATATCTGCATCCCTAAATATTTCTATATGAGAGAGGAGGACCTATTGTTTTTGCACTGCCTACTGCAAAGATCATCTCCGGCATCTAGAAAATACAAAATAAGCACTACATCTATATAGTACATTGCCCACTAATTTCTTTCTTAGCTTTTCCACAAAATACCAGTCAATGTAAGACCGCATGTATGGCAGAACTATAAGGGAATTTACAAAGCGACGTGAATACAAGGAGAATAAGCACTTTATAAGCTTGAACTCACTCCGAGACACTAGATATGTGAATAACCAGCATATACAAAAAAGTAAATAGTAAATGAATAACGAACGGACCATATATAGTACAAGCCATCCATTTCTTGTCTCTGTACTCTACCCAGGAGCTCAATCTGCAGATATCCACCAATGCAAAGGACAGGTTCCGGAAGCTTGAACTTCTGTAGTCGACTTACCTGCACAAGTCATTTGAGCAGAGTTGGAACAACACATAAACGAGCATAAGATCAAGAATGGAGAGACAACTTTCAAACGTGCTTGCATAAAAAATCCATAATTATTATATAGGTATCGGAAGGGAAAGGAGAGGTGAAATTTAAAATCTCTAATGGCATCTTGAAAGGAAGTTTTAATCAGCAGGTGAACACACTTTGAGAGTCTGAAGAAAAACTCAGAATCTGACTAATAAAGTCGAATTGCCTTGTACCGTTCTTTCAGTTTTGATCGTTAATTGCTACAATGCCCCCAAATACAAAAACATAAAGGCAAGAAAGATAAATGGCTAAGGTACTAGAATTTACATGAGCCATTGGAAATTCTTGTGATGTGTAAGTCCACTCGAATTTATCGTCATGGCATGACTCATCACTGGGATCACCTTTAAAATTCGGGGATTTTGGATGGCCCATTCGGAATCGCACAGCTCTAGCTGAATATATGGGCAAACCCGGCTGGAAAAAAGCTATTGCAACAAGAAGCATGTATTTTTAATCATCGGAAAAAATAATTATATTTGGAAAAAAAAAATAAAATGCAGTGTCAGGGAAAATTAAAAATACTAACCTCGGAAAGGCTGAATACTGATTTCAGTTATTACACAAAGATCAGAGACCAACTTGTATGTCAGTGTCTCAGGAACCCGACTATCTTTTGTCCTTTACTTGACCAATATGAGGCTCTCCGTGCAACCACGTCTCCAGCTTCCAGAGTATTACTGATGCTTTCCTCAGGATAATTATCAGTGCTGGAAGCACAGATCGCCCCTTGGATGCAGCTCTTAGCATCCAATGATTTACAACACTGGACCAGAAAAGCATAAACCCTATGATCCTTGATCATGCTTTCCCGTTCCATCCAATTGCTGCTAGATCCAACTTCCACATGATCTTCTGTTTTATGTTGGTTTAATTCAACAACATGGGAAACTCTAGATAGCTGAGGAAACAATCTCAAGCACAGCTGCTTGCACAGGCCATTTTCTACCACTGCAGAATATTGAGAAGTTCAGAACCTATTAATGCGATATATTCTAACTAAAACAATATTTAAAATCATCAAAAATATTTCCTTTCTTTAAAGAAAGAATAATCATCATTCTCGAATTAGAATCATATTTAAAAATATTCTTAAACTAACAATTATATGAAAGCACAACGGTAAAAAATAGTAAACATACCAAGTACTGGTATTAAACACACTTCTAAGTTACATTTAGGGGCTGTTTGAATTACACTGTTTAAAATTGTGCAATCAAAGCACATGCCTCACTGAAAGGCAACCGAAAATGGTCTTGAGGCCTAAGCCTCACAGGGAAAAAAATTGTGCACGCCTCTACCACTTGAGGCGCACGAAGATGAGTGCAAATATTGCACAATTGCTGAGGCATTATCTCAGTATTTTCTAAGGCCCAAGGTCCAAGCTTAAGTTTTCAGAAAGATAAAAAGAAAATTAAAGAGGAAATTGTGGGAATAGCCGCTTTAGTGCACATGTTTAGGATTTTTGCCCCATGGTTCGGATTGTTTTCCCTATAATCACTTTTTATTTGACATTGTAAGAGTGCAAAAATCCGAAACAAGGGGCATATTCTAGAGATGTGCTCTTTTTAAGCCATTCCCCAAAAGACCCAAAATACAAACAAACGAGCCCGGGCCCATTTTTGTTCTTTGAAGCTCATGGGCTCATCTTTGCTGCTTTGAAAACCCTAGAATAATTGGGGAAAAAAAAAAAAAAAAAAGCCATTTTTCATTGTTGCCAAAGCGATTTATGCGGGAATGGAGATGACTTTGAATTACGAGTCATAACCAGTTTTTTTAGGATGTGTTTCTTTCAAACTTCTTGTTCGGCTTATTTATTTTAGACTTATTACTTATGAAACTTGTTTGTTTTAGACTTTTTATGATGTTAAATAATGATTTATAGTCACTAGGTTTTTTTTTCATTTTTTGAATTATTTTATGGTGTTATGTTGAGGCTTATGCCTCAAAACACGTTAAGGCTTAAGCCTCAACTCACGAACGGAAAACGCCTTGATACCTAATTACACAATTTTAAACGATTTGAAATAAGGCACGTAGTGTCTTCTCTATGTTAAAGTTTGAGA
>CM019740.1:3538573-3578573 GCA_009761775.1 Ficus carica | reverse complement strand
CTTCTTGGCTAGGAAAAATCAACCAACTCAAGAGGTTTATGGTTGAGGAATTATGATTTTAGTTGTTGCATCCCATCTTCTCTTCAAAACCTCACCCAACTCACCACATTAATTCGTTCTTGAAATCAAACGACCATTCCAATCCCGACTTGCGTAAGAAATCTTATCCGATTAGTCGATATCTGACCACACGAAACAAAATTCATGGTTCAGTAAAGTAATTAATGATAGGGTGCCGAGTTGATGTTCTCTGCTCCAAAAATAAAATAGGAGATTTAGATTTATAAAGTTCTTACCGGCACACATTATGTGTTATTCAGATAAAGGGCATCGACTTCAATCAACACTAAGATAAATGGTTTCAGATTAAATCCATAAATAATGAAGGCCATAAGGACGTAAAGATTTTTTAAACTTCATAAATCACAAGATTTACTCGAGGAGGTATATCAAAAGCAATTCAAACAGAGATACGTGACAAGGATCGGGATAGACACACTATCCAAAGCCATAATCATTATTTATTTGAATTTTTAAATTTAAAAATAGAAAGAACTATCTTTTAAAGGATTATAAATAGGCTTTTTCGGCCTCCTACGAAACCGGCCCGAATCACTTTTTGGCAAACATAACTCCTATTTGTTATAGAAGGCGAATTCTTATAGAATCTTATTTTCTCTATTTTTTGCACTTTAGTTTACTTTTCGACGTGAGAAATCCATGATGAGAATACAAGAGAATTCTTCATCGTCGGCGAATTTTCACCGTAAACAGCAATCATGTACCAAACTCATGAATCTGGAGTTTCTTTGGCTGTTTGCTAACAATCTGCATGCAATTAGTGTGAAATTGGCATGTTCTTTCGACATAGAAAGCCTCACCAGCCTCAAATTAGGAGATCACAAGTTGTCATTGCTATTTGAGGAGAAAACGCAAATGCAACTGTTTCAAATTTCTAGGCTCTAGGGCTTTATTCTTGCAACATAAGTGAGTTCCCATATTTCTTCAGACATCAAAAATATACCCGAGTTCTTGTACCTTCGCAAGAGCAAAATCTACAGTCAAGTACCCTAATGGATGTGGAACACAAGTGTAGAATCTTTGATGCAATGTATGGATTCTTGATATGTCAAATAGCAACTTCAATGGTGAAATTCCGCGATGTTTAGGAGATTTCAACTTTCTTCTCGCGGCTCTGAATTTTAAGGAGTAGCTTATTTGAAGGCTTCATTCCTCTTGCATATACAAATGAAAGCAATCTAAGGAAGATTGATCTCAGTCGAAACAGATTTCAGGGCCAACTACCATGATGTTTGGCTGAAACATGCACGACGTTCGAGTATCGTGGTCTTGCAAACGATCAGCTTAGTTGATATTTTTCCCACTTGGTTAGGCGCTCGTCTCCATTGAAACTCCTCATTCTGCAAAACAATAGAGTGATGCAAGGTTTGATATGAATGAGAAGTATTTAAATTTTGCCGCAGACTCGGGGGCGATTGTGAAGAAAGGCATGGAGCTAAACTATAGATAGATCCGAAAAATTTTTGCAGCTACTGATTTCTCAAGTTGCTCACTGGTCATATGCTAACATCCATAGGGAAGTTATCAAACCTTGAAAAAGATTCATAGGGAACTCTTGCAGCTTACATGCCTTTCAAGCTTTCAGGCCTAAACTGACTACATCCGACGGCAATTCGTTTGCAGATAATCCAGAAATGCAGCGCCTTAACGCCACCATTGCCGCTGGCTTCAGATGGTTGAGGGCGGGGATGATGATTCCGATTTGGATTCACCATGATGAACTAGAGTTCATATCTATTTCTTCAGGCTAAATCAGCGGGCTAGTTTTAGGTGTTGTTCATGACAACTTTGTGATCAGGAAGAGGCAGAGGTTGCTGATGAGAATCCACACACACACACACGCACACATATGTATATAATATACATATTTGGAAGTCTTGCATACGGCAGCTGGTTGTCCAGCACAGAGAGAGACTTCCTGGTCGTCGACGACGAAGAGACCAAGCTGGAAGCTCCTCGGTAGCTCGTGATGATCGTTGCCGGAGACAGAGGGAGACTTCCTAGTTGTCGACAGTGAAGAGACCAAGCCGGAAGCTCCTCGGTAGCTTGTGATGATCGTCGCCGGAGACAAATATAGAGACACTTGGTCCTCCCCCCACGTCGCCACCGTTGTCAATGGTGTAAAGGCCAAGCCGGACATGTGGTCCTCTCTCCTCCACGTCACCATCGATGGAGGGTTGTTGCTGAGCCTTCTTCACCTTCCCAATTGCAGTGTGCTCCTGCGAAGAAGTAGACTCGAGGACGGAAGCTGAACCTCAAGGACGAGCAGCAGCAGCAGCAGCGTGGAGGCTTCTCCGGCGACTCTCTCTCTTCGGCGACACACTCTCGCTCTCTCTCTTGGATTGTATCCCTCTCATCGTGCCCTTCATTTTCCATCTAACGGCCACAGATGAGTTGCCACCACTGACATATACGTGAATCCTCATATATATATAAAAATATGTATAAGCATTCTAAGTATCAAAAAAGTTTCCAGTAGAGGCTTATCAAAGTACAAACCGTTCGACAAATCTGCATTCTATTTCTCATATGGTACAAAGTACAAATCTGCATTCTGGAGTGGAAAAATAAAAACAAAACAACGATCTTATAAAAAACGGAAAAGGACAAAACAAAACAAAAAATCATATCCACATATACACAGTTACCTCAAAATCACAATACATGCCCCTTTTAATGACAACTTGAATATTCTTCTTCCTTGCTCGGCTGCCAAAAATCGTCTATTTGGCAGCAAATTTGTTGTAATTTGTACAGCTCTGATCCCACAACTGCGATCTAGCTAGCCTCTTTTCCTAAACTGCCAGGGCATATCAGTACAGAGTCCACACACACCCCGCCTTTCGTGTGTGTGCAATCAATCTGTGTCACTGAAAATTTGATCTTCATCAAAGTGTCTGGATCCTCAACAAAGAAACTTCCCACATGGTAGTTTACCCAAGTTCCGGGATTGTCCAAGCAACATTGCGATACGTCGCGTTGACCATCGATGATGTGAGCTGAAACTTTACAGGCTTTATGTCCCAGCCATGGGCGTGCTCCAAGTTGCAGACCCGACGTCCTAGTCGCTTGTAGGGCCTGCCGAGCTGGAGTCGAATGAAGATGCTGTAGTGTCCTGCAGGGAATTGGAACTCGATTTCTCCTTCCACTTCTAACCACCAGGTTTGTTGGAGATACGCAACTGTCTCGAATCTGGCATTGAAGAAAGAGAGAAAATAAGGTTAAGGCTTTTTTGTTTATGTCTTGGATGATTATGTTCAAGAACATTAAAAACCAATCCGAATTTAGAAGAGAATACCAGACAGATCAAACGCTGGCTGGTCTTTTCGCAGAATGGAATTCGTAAAATATGACTGCACATAAGTGATGGTGCATTTTTGGTGTTTTCTTCTTTGGTAATATGCCAAGTTGTCCACTATTAGTAGATAAAATTATTTCTTGTTCATATCTCTCATCAAAGGGTGCTATTCGATAATGTCTATCTAGCAACCCCCCCGCTAACCGGAGCGAGCATTCAAATATCTGTCCTACATTGATTCGTAAAGGTACTCCTAATGGGTTGATAGCAAGATCTCGAATCAACTTATTGGTTATTGCTTGTTTATTCAGTTTCATCCGAGGTTGACAGATTTTTGCCGTCAACAATAAGTTAACCAAATCATAAGAATCAGAATAAGGTGCATCTTCAACTTAATTACAAAAAGCAGAACACCAAAAGAAAGGCTGAATTATAATAACCATATAAGCTCCAAATCGAAAACAAATTCATACTAGCATAGAGAGCTATAGAATGAATAGCTTTTTTTTGTTTTTTTTTTTTTCCTCAAAGATACCCAACAACCAAAAACAAGAGAAACGGCCACACAACAAAGCACATAAAAAAAATAATAATAAATTACATTGAAGGTACAGAAACCTCACCTAGATTCCTTAGTTGAAATGAAATTCCAATATCTTCGATCATCTATCCCGGTGATCCTCAACGCTTTCGACGAAATCGACAAAAAAACTCCACCCGTACTATTATCCAGCCAAATTTCCTGTTCAGTGAAAAAATGAAAAAATAAACCAACTCAATTAGATAATCACATTGTAGAATGGACAATCTCAAATAAAAACGATATTTTGGGACGCAAAAAAAAAAAACGTTTTCCAATCTCTGCAACTAACACAACTAAACACAATTTCAGAAACAATCTCAAAATCATTTCCCAAAAAAAAAAAAAATAAGCATTGCTATTTTCACATAAAAAACAAAATCATTTCCAAAACGCTGCGAATCGCAACCAAAATCACTCACCTTGGAGCCAGCGGCAAAGGAAATAGGCCTGCAAAGCCTAGCGTAGATCTCCCTCTTCCCCAACTTCTCCACCAACGTCTTATCCTCAAACACTCTGCCGATTATGAAGCCGTAGTTCGATGGCAACTTGGATTCCCAAATGAAATCCGCCGACGAAGCCGCTCGGAAGGCTCTGTTCAGTTGGGCAAATCTACAAACATCTGGTGGTCCAAAAACATCAACACCAATGCGACGCAGTTCTCCGGTATATCTCCCAACCTCGGCCTCTGCGGACCCCCCTCCTCGTCAGCTATTGAAGCCGAAACATTAGCTCCCATCGAAGCTTAACTATAAAAAAAAAATCTTCGACAAAAACAAGAACAAGAAAACCCAAAACCCAGAAACGGAATTGGATAACTAAGCCTTGAACTTGAACCTGAACTTGTAGATTTTCTGGAGAGATTAAGAGAGAGAAACGCGAGGTCAACGGGATCAAACCCAGAACTTGTGTAAAAAGACATGGGAATTCCAAGACCCAGAAGCTGAATCTCTAATATTCTCAGGATTTTCATAACCTTTTTTCAAATGCGGCGACCAAAATCCCACCACAAATCTCATAAATATAGTTCAGAGAATTCTGATTAGCGAGACAGAAAATGAAGAAAAAAGAATACCTAGGTTCGTTTTGATGAATAAAGGAGTGTTGGTGAATGAGTTTGAGTTGAAATTTATAAGTTTAAATAGTAAATTTTGTTGATTTTTTAGAAAAGATAAAAAAAATTTTGAGAAAAGACAAAAATTTTTAGAAAAAAAAATAAAAAAAAGTTTAAACAGGACCGGTTATCAAACAGGGTCTAATTATGAGTTTGAAAATTTAAGTTTAAATTAAAAATTTTAAATTTGAGTTGAAATTTTTTATTAATTTTTTGAAAAAAATAAAAATAATTTAAAAAAAATAAAAATTAAGATGAAATAAAATATATTTTAATTTTAAATGAGATAGAAAATTAAATAGTCCTAAGTTTGGAGGATGAGTTTTACGAGTTTTAGGATTAGTTTGGTGTATAAATTTGAGTTAAGATTTTTTAAGTTTAGATAGTAATTTTGGTTGATTTTTTTTATAAAAGATAAAAAAATTTTAAAAAAAAAAATAAAAATTGAATTGATGATTATGAGTTTAAACTCGTCCACCAAACTTTCCTTGAGCTTTCAAGCTTTAATGAGGAACAGAGGGGAGAGACACGTGTGGGACTTCGGCACGTGTCCGACGCCAGAAACACGACAGTGGTGTGCGAGAGTGGTTTTTCATCGGGATTCGGGAAAACATGGAACGGAAAACGGAGATCGTAGGAAGTAGGAGGAAGGATCTCTCTTATCCATACGATGGCTTTTGTACGAGATTTTCTTTCTTTCTTTTTTTTTTTTTTGTGGGATTTGGTGTTTGTGGGATTTTTTTAACGCGTGCCTAACACGCTCCAAGTTTAGATGCTGGAAACGAGTGAGGCGTGGGTCAACGTGCTGAACAAGGCGCGTTTGGAGACTGCTTTGGTCAGAGCTGTCCGTCTTTGCAACTTGGAATGGGTTTTTTTTTTGGTTGAAAGAATTTATGGATTGGGATTGGCTTTGTAAGCTTCTTTCTTTCTTTCTTTCTTTCTTTTCTTTTCTTTTCTTTTCTTTTTTTTTTTGGTGAAAATATTGGATTTTCTTACGCTGTAGATAAGAATGGATGTACAGAAAAATCCATAGCATGAGAATTGTTGCAAAGAAATTATTGCAAATGTTTCCAGGGACGAAAAAAAAAAAAAAAAAAAAAACGTCTCTATTTTTTTTTTTTTGGCTTGAAAAAAGTCCTTTCTTTAAGGAAAAATACCCTTCTTAATAAGATAAATTTATATGAATTAAAAAAAAATTACATTACATATAATTGAATATAGGAAAATTTTATTAAATGTTCTGAAAATAGTGTAATTATTATAAAATGGTGTATTACATAATAATTATTATTATGATTTTCAAGTTTTATAATGTATACTGACGTAATAATAACTAATAATAATGTGATTTCTTGCTATTTCTAGAATTTCAAAAAATTGTTTATTATATTGATATTCTATAAGTTAGTTTTTGCTATATGTTGAAAGAATCTAATATTTATCTGTATGATAAAAGCTTAAATATTATCTTTTCCTGAATATTAGATAAGATTAGAATGATAAGAACAATATTAATATGATCCAATATAAGGATGACATGCACAAAACTCACAGAAATATTGTTATCATGCTGTCATAAAATTCTCTATCTAACAATGTTTTAATTATTAGTGTTTTTTCAGTCCACGAAACTTGGAGGGAAAAAAAAAAAAGTTAGCGGGGAGAAAAATTCAAAAGCACCAATTTACGAATAATTTATAATTCTGTAAAATTAACTTGACTCTGTCTTATAATTCAGATATAGTTAAGTAATGGCTGAAGAAAATAAAATGCATTCTCATGAACTACTTTTCTTTTATTTTCTTTTTCTTTTAATAACATATTCCTCAAAAATTCCTTTTAATTTTTTTTTTTTTTTTTCAAAACCTTCCACATCTTATCATGTGTTGTTCAGTTCAGATGCATTTTTGATTGAAGGTGAAAATCTCCCCCATGTTATTGATAAACTACTTCCCCAAAAAAAAAAAAAAAGGTAAAAAATGTCTCCAAATTCGCTTGTCTATGATATTTTTTCTCGTTTCATATCCCATTTCCGACTTGTTTTGATCGACTTATCGTGTTAGCTACAACCTTTTTTTTTTTTTTTTTGCTCTTCGTATATTTTTTTTTTTAATTGAATTTTGAATGACTAGAGAAGAGAACTGATCTAAACTCTCCAGCCCTTAGCCTCTCTGTACCATATACCCATCGTTGCAACTTAGCATCCCTTCTTTCTTTAAAAACAAAAAAACAAACAAACCCTATCCTTCTCAACATGTACTGTTAGTCTTTCGTCCTTTTATATCTATTATTGTTTGTATATCTATTATCTATTATAAAAGGATGAAAGGCACTGTTTTAGTGTCTTTCGTTCTTGTTTTCCGTTGAGAATTTATCATTGCGGGTCAAAACAAGCTGGTTTCTACATCATTGGATTCGAATCCAAGACGTTTCTCGTTTGACTTGCGAAATTGGACAATACTTCGGTTTACATAATTGCACTTCCAATGAACATGGCCAGCAGAATTTGTTTACGTAGTTTTCTTTCCTTGCATAGACATTTTATATGGAAAGGACAACATAAATTTAAGATCCAATTTTCGAGTATTTTCTAATATATAACTTTCATTTTCTGGTTTTTCTTTCATCATAAGAAAAAAAGATAGAATGTGTCCTTGCATTTTCGTTCATTATCCATTTGAAAATTTAATAAAATCACATGCGAAATCGTTTTAAGGTTCAACTCGTTCTCTTATTAAACATAATTCAAGTAACACAATTCATTATAAATTATGTTCATTAATCTTATAAAGAATATCACTTTTAAGATTGGACCTTAAAATGAAAAAAAAGTGTAAATTTAATCGTCTGTAATGCTGAAATTTGAAGAGATCTAATATATATATATATATATATATATATATATTCTCAACTGTTATGTGATGATTATTGGTGGTTTCTCCGGTCATATTTGGACATAGAATAAATAAATAATTGATCCAAATCCGAAATAGGCCTTCGAGAAGCTTCCTCGTATACACGATAGATACACCACAGAATCGAATGCTTTCACCTTGTGATTGTGATCATATTCCAAAACAAAAGTTTTTGTCTCCATTTATGGCAAAAGAATAAAGCTGATTGATTAAATATTAAATTAACCAAACACTGGTAGGCCAATCTAGTTAAAGCAACTTTGGGTCAATCATTCTTTGTTGAATATTATTAGTTTAATATTCATGGCCTTATCCAAAACCAAGAGCTGCTTTATGACATTTCTAGGTTTCCCCTTCGCGCTAACCAAGGGCTTAAGCTTTATATTTTTTGGGGGAAAAATATTTCTTGTTAGAAATTAGGAAATTAGCAAAAGTGACAAGATTTTGGCGTTGGACGTTCTTAACATGGATACTATCAATAATAGACGCATATTGATATTCCAATCTCCTTCTTCTTTCAGAGTTTATCTACGGAAGCTCCATGTTCACTACAACAAAAAGTGCTTTTAACGACACAAAATTTATGACATTTTTCTGAAAGTGTCGTCAAGTGTCTTTAAGATGACATTTAGTTTTTAAATGTTGTAGAAGAGATCATTTGACGACCTTAATCAGAAAAATGTCATTGAATATATATTATGGCATTTAATGGAAAAATCTCACGAAATTTTTTGTAATTGCACAAGTTATATAACAATAAAAATGCCTACTAAACATGTGTGGAGTTCTTACGTGCATTTAAATTAATGATTTTCAATTGAATAAGAAGCAAAATAATAACAAAAAAAATTTTGCAACTTGAAGTAGTACATAACTAAGTGGTAATATCACATATGACTTCAATATAAGATGTAGAGTTCAAATCTTCTAACCATCCTTCCTTAGTTTCAAAAAACAAAAAACAAAAAAATTTAAAAAAAAATTCATACCTTTCATTTCAATAGTCTTGTTTTCTAAGAATAGTTCATATGGTTGCAAATCAAACTAAACTACTTATAAAAATTTCAATATGATACTAATAGATGTAAATGCATGATATTTCTTCAATTTTTTTTTAAAGTTGTTTTCAATCAGCTTTACTGTGTTGTTTTGTTTTCACAAACTTTCATGATACATTTGGTTTCATTTCTTCCTATTCTCTACAAATAAAAGGTTAGTGCGCCAATTCAAATTTTCTACCTGAAATTTCTAAAGGTATGTAACTTGAAACATGCTGCATAATACAATCGCATTAATTAGTACTATCATGACTTAAATGGTGAAAGTATTTCAAACATTCATCATCAAAAAAGTTGGTAAACAAAAAATTGGAACCAAATACAAGGTCCTACATTTAGGTTATATTGAAGCTCATGGAAAAAAGAAAATAAAAGACGAATTTATGTGATTACATCCTAACCTTTGCTACTCCAATGAAATTTCCTTTTGACATCTGAGCTTTTGGTGGTAATTAATGAATTCTGATGTCATCAATGTGCTCTACAGTTCCAATAATTTTGGTAGGACAAGGAAAAAAATGAATAAAAACTAATAGAAAAGAAAAAGTGAGATTGAATCAACAAAACTTTACTTTTCAAAAGAAAAATAAGAAAAAAAAAAAAAAACATTCAAAAGCCCTGATGCAGAAGCCACAACAAATGTTACTCCACTTAATTGGAGGTAGACATCCATTAGGATAATTGAACTCATCAATAAAGTTAGAATTTCACCTATACTCATCATGTCATTCATCTGAGATTGACATAAACTAACAAATAAAGTCAGAACTTCATCTATACTCGTCATACCGTTCAACTGAGATTGACATAAACTAAAAATGAAAGCAAAAAATTATTCATAAGAAGTGTAATATAGATGTTACTAGTTAAAACATGATCTACGAGACGTTATTAGTTTACTTTGAGCAGAGGTGGAACAAAGAAGAATCAAGCTTTCTATTTGTTGTTTTTCTCCAATGGCATATACTACAATTTTACATCAAGATTATATTTTATGATGGATTATGATATCAATTATGATGATATATAACAGTATTGAATTAAATGTAAACATGATAAAGTTTGTCAATTATAGTAATATAAAGTTTGTAGTCAAGAAAGTTGGTTTCCAGTGAAAAGAATAAAGATATTCACCAAAACGAAAGAAATGAACCAACTAAATTGTTGACACAAAGACTTGTGATGCGTGGATGAAAACAAGAGCATGATGCTACAAAGATGCAAAGTGAACATAAAGAAATAATGCGCAGATCTGTCAAACTATAGATGGATTCAAATATCAATTCAGTTCTCAGGCCTATCAATCAAGTATGAATGCCTAAACTCCATGCTACGTTGGCAAAATTAAAGCAAAAAGCCTTTTTGTGATAAAATCAAATATCTTAACTTGAGAGCAAGACCGGCTTCAATCTCAACCTATCTGCAAAAAATGCACAAACTGTGAGTAAGGGCCCTTTTAAGCTAATAAGATTTGCATAAAGAAGAAAGGTCAAAAGGAAGATCAACGAAAAAAAAAAAAATAAAGCTCATATTTTAGGAAAAAGGAAAGACACGGAGGTAAAAGAGAAACAACAACTATTTGTAGCATTCTTTGATATATAATAAATAAATAAATAAATAATTATTAAAAAAAAAAAAAAAAAAAAAAAAAACAGAACTAAGGGGCAGAGTCAACCAACCAAATTTTTGGAAAAGATAATTGGAGAAAGTTTTGGATAGCCAAAAAAAAAATAAATAAATAAATAAAAGAACAGAAGCTTGAGTCGTAAACTCCCCAATTAGCAAAAAGGATAAACAATTTCCTATTACCCATGTTATATCAAGTTCAAGATGCATATATGCTATATATGAATCTAGGAGTAGTACCTGTTGTCCAGTTATTATGGAAATTACATGTATAGATAGTTAAGTGATAATAAGACACAATTTCATCATTACAATAAGAGATTCATCATACTTTGAGAATAATCCAGAAAATTAAACAAAACTTTATCCTACACCTGATATTCTTTACATAAATAATTAGAAACAATGACATAAAGAGTTTCATCGATCCAAGCAACCCAAAAATTAGAATTCCTCAAATACATACACTTTAAGCAACAACTCTCATTTGGAAACTTGCTGAAATTTCTATGAAAAATAAAGAATTCCAAGAAGATTATAGATGAATATATCTTACTCGAATTTATAAATTTGGAACTTTCTGAAACTTATTGCAATGGAGGACAGAGGGGTGAAAAAGCCCATGACAAACAATCACCAAAAAAAATTAATAAATAAACAACCTCAAAAACCAAATGGGAAAGAGAGAAAGAACTCGGAAAAAGAGAAACATGACCCCTAAGACCATAAATTAAGAAAATTAAAACAAACACCAAAAAAAAAAACCTAAAAAGAAAAGATGATCCAAGAAACCATATATAGAGTACATAAATTATACATACGTTTTTGTGTGTGTGGATATATATATATATATATATATATCTGTCTGTGAATCAAGAACAAGAAAAGAAACAGGGAAGACCTGAGCCACCGGCTGAGAAGGAACAACAAGTGTACCAACAGTGTCAACAAGCAAAACCTTGTGATTGCTTCACCATACAAGGACCTCATGTATTCCACATAGTCCTTGACACCCAGAATCTCCCATTCCAGATGTCTCAAACCCACGACCTTGCAATCGTTAAGGCCAAAGGTGAAAATGGTCTCGACCATGGTTGGCGATGGCTTCAACGGTGGTTGATGTTCAGTTGACAGAGTGCCGATGGTGACGCCTTTGACGGTGGGCTTCAATTGGTGTCAACGGTGATGCTTGTCAGTTTTCTAGCGTCTAAAGTCTCCAGACCCTTAAACGATCAGGGTTTTGCTTTTTTTTTTTTTTTTTTTTTTTTTTTTTTTTCACCCCTTCAATAGAGACAGAGCATTAGATAAACTGATGAAAGTGTGAGGAAAGAGAGAGGGGGAATAGGACAGATTGTCTCACTAGGGTTTCGCACACAATCAAAGAAACCGTAAGGAGGAGATAGAGAAAGGGAAATAGAGAGATCATCTTGCCAAAGGTTTTGGCACGCTCATTTGGCGGGTACCAAGCATTGCTGCATTTGGCGGGGTTTTTTTTTTTTGAATTTTTTTTTGTTTAAAATAGAAGGAAAAATGTAAAAATGGTTATTTTGGTAAGGGCTTTTTAAACGAAAAAATTTAAAGTTAAATGTTTTTTTTTTCAAACCTATATAAAAGTATTTTTTTTTTTTTTTAGCATAAGGAAAAGAATGTTGCAAACGTTGTTAAGAGAAATTTTAATTTTTGAATGAATATGCATTTAAGAAAAAAAAACTGAGAAAATATAATTAATATAAACACTTTTTTAAAAAAAATCTATACGACAATAACTTAAAATTAAAATGTCTTTAAAGTTTTAAAAAAATAAAAAAAGTAAGTGTAGCTATAAAAATTTTCTCTAATACAAAGAACCAATAAATAAACTATTTAAAAAAGAAAAAGATATGTGCAACGTGGGAGATCAACTGTAACTTACATGTTGCAATATTAATGAAAATAAACATATTTAATTAAATATAAAAAATTTGAAGAATGTATAAAATGTTTCAAATCTTTAATGGGAACATTTAAATTAAAAACTTATGGGGGCACAACTTCTTTTTTCAAAATTTCATTATTGAAAATTTCATACATTGAAAATTAAAAATATATATTGCAGAAGAAAACTAAAATTTAATTAAAAAAAGAAACGAAAATGCTACCTTGGAATTTTCCTTCTATCAATTTCTATATAAAATATTTTCCACCTTGGCGTTTGATAGAAAATATTCTCGAATAAAGGAAGGACACAACTCATTGGCAGTTTTATGATTTTAATATATCCTTTTCAATAAATAAAAATAAGTATATGCTTTGCCCAAATTATTTTACTGTGTAATGTTCAAATTTACTTAATGATATGTTTTGCGCCAAACTATAAGAACATTTCGAGGAAAAAAAAAAACTATTATTTTCTTTAGCCTACCTATCTCTTATTAACTAGTCTTATATGCCATCGACTTGATTCATTAGTTTGACGAATGTATGATTTCAATGGTGTCTAATGTTAAATAATGATATGAACTCACATAAATAAATAAAGAATAATGCATTTCAAATGTACCACACTACTCATGATCAATAAAAGGTCAATATTGGGTCCGTTTGGGGGAAACGTCTGAATGGAAACATTGGATGAAAACGTTTGAATGAAAAATCATGAACAAAAGTATTTGAACTGTCATCCCAATTGGCATACTAGATAACATTTGAACATAAATATTTAAAAATTCCAACTCATTTTTGTCTTTTGAAAAGTCAACAGATTTCTTTACTAGTTTATGCAAAGTCAACCTACCTAAAATTCCGACTCAAACCGATATTCTAAACACAAACATACAATTAGAAGTAGCTATCTAGAAAGGCATAGACAATAGTATGTTAGACTAATTTGAACAACTTAGATGTTAAATGCTTAGGAAAATTACACAATGTTTGTTAGTTTGGTGGGATTACTGTCTTATACTCACTCAATTCCGTAATAAAATAGCCCTTTCTAAATTGTAAGAATTGCAAATTAAACCGATATACGGGAACGTAAATCAAATATAGTAATTCTTGTTTGTCAATTTCGATAGTTTTTAAGTGCATTTATCTAATTAGGCAATTCAGCAAAGGTATCCATATGTTTATTATTTTATTTTTTTGCTTATGATGATTGTAACCAAGCCGTTGAACAACAGTATCGGCAAGTTTACTCATGATGATCACTCCTGCTTATTTATCTGATAATCGGATAGTTGAACAAAGGTAATCACTAGTTAATTACTCTATTTCGCTTATTACGCTTCGCAATCGAGCCGATCGGCAAGTTTACTTATACTAAGTATTAGCTAAACTACTGCTATCTATAAAACTTAGTGTTAATTTCGTCTACTAATATATTGCTGCAATCAAGATTGACATTTTGTTCTAATTGAGATAACAAAATTCATTGTTTCGTCATCGCATAAATAAATTTATGCTACAAATCAAGAAAACATTTTGTTCTAATTAGATGTACAAAATTCATTCTTTTGTTATGGCATAAATAGTTGATGATATTCATGTAGCTCATCCTTTGATCGGCTCCAAGTTTCAACATAAAATCATGAGAAAGATGATAATAAGGACATTGTTGTCGATGTAGAAGCTAACCAATAATGTTCATATGCATTATCATATATTCACCTTTCTCTTTTGGGGGTTATGGCTAATTTTTTTGTGTTTACTAACTATTAACAAATATCTTTAGAATCATGTAATTTCTTCAAATAATTACTCAATTTTGAAATATGAATAAAAAATAGCAAACTAACTAATAATTTTATAATTTCATCATCGTAGTGTTTAAAAGAAAAAAAAGGACGAAAATAAACAACATTTGAATAATTTTAGTTTTGAATTGAGGGAGAAATAAAACTACAAACTTAAGAAGACTACAATGTGTTCGTCAATTGTCAACGTGTGGTGATGTATTCCTCAAGTTTGTCATAATTCTGTGTTTCTCCAAAGGAGTAACACGAACATCGTATACATTCCAATTAAACTAACACCTACTAATTTCCTCAAGAAAAATTATTCGTAAACCATGTGTCTTACATCATCATGCTATGTAGTACATCAATCTACTAAATGTTTGACATTTAGATGGTTGATCCCTAAATAAAAACCTTCTAATATTTTTCTCAACTATTGTATCTTACATTACATGCTTAGTCATACTTGCTATAAATATAACCCAAATTTTTATTAAATACTTTAATTTTTGAACAAATAATTCTTAATCTTAAAAAGGATATTTTCCTTCCATAACACATTAGTTGTAACGAATTTTAGGAAACTAGAACAAAACATATTTTTATATACAATCTATAACATTTTGCTTGGCTCTTAATATTCATGTATTTTTCTAAATACTGTTAATCTCGTGAAGGAAATAAAGTTCCCCATAGATTAGCTATATCATCAATGTCAATCGAATTGATTGTTTACAGTTTCTTAGAAAAAGATTTTTAAAATAAACAAAATTATAACAAAGCTTATAGATAGGTAACATAAAAGTCCTAATCCTGATACTGACAAACTTAAATAATAAAGGAAACCTAAGGAATTTAAAATCAAAACATGAAGATAAATCTTAAAAAATAAATAAAGAAATAATAAATCCTAATAATAAATTTGAATCTTGAATGTGTAATCTTCACATTGCAAACATATTCAAATAATCATATTGCTTTAAAAAAAAAAAAAAAAAAATTCGCATTTCAAATTTATAGAAACAAAAAAGATTTCGGACTCCGAAAGGAAAATAAGATCACATACTTTTTATTTCAAACATATCAAACGAGTTTAATCCAAGTAAATATTAAAAAAACTCGGACTCTTTTATTTTGTAAAGATTTTTTTTTTAAAAAATTCAAACTCTTTTATTTTTAAAAAAGTGAAAAATGTACATAAATATGCTCGGAAGAGTGCAACACATATATATTTAATATCAATAATATTTATATTAATTTGTTATCAATTATATTTATACGTGGATTACTCCTTAGAAACATTAAAAAAAAAAAAAAAAAAAAACAGAACTTCAAAAAAAATCTTCTAAAAAAAGGTTGGGTAAACTACCTGCACAACTTACCACAAAAATAATTGTTTTTAGATGATTAAATACCTATTTTTTTAATTTAAACGTGTTGAGCTGCTGTTCTTTAAAAAAAAAAAAAATGTTGGCGCTTAAATGGAGGTAAACGAAAATTTTCGATTTGGCGCTTAAATGGATTGTGATAAATTTTTGGCGCTTTGTTTTCAGTTTTAACTTACAATACTTCTGGTTAAATAACTGCAACACGTAATAGCTCTCACTCCCACTAACACATAATTTCTGGTTCTATTCCGTTTCTTATCTCTGCTTCACACAAGAATCTCCCCCCAACATGCGCAGAGGTAATATTTCTCGGTCAAATTATTTGCTTTCAAGTTTCAATGTTGTAATGGTTTTTGCAATTCCAAACAGAGCCTCGTCCACAGTAGTCGGCTGGATCGAAATCGAACGCCCTCGTCCACACCCTCTAATGGCACCAAACAGAACCTCCACGACTGCTTAATATCAAAAAGGTTTATCAGATTTTTAATGTTTATTAAATTCTATCTAGGTGAAATTCGTATGAACAAGAAATCAGTTTTACATCGATTTGGCTTTGTGGCTCTATATCTATTCGCTGACAGAGTCGACTCTCTGATTGTAGTACCTTTCGGAGAGAAAAAAATGAGGAAAATCTCTGGATCATGGGTGTGTTGGTATAGGTACTTTAGCTTTCCTCGTCAAAACCAAGTATAAACCTTTCCCTTTCTTATGGATCCAACAACTTTTTCTTTCTTTTTCCTTTCCTATGACGACTTCTCTGCATGAGAACTATAATATACATGGACAATGATTTGCAGGCTAGAGAGTATTGAAGAATTTGCTCATTCATAATTTAACACAGGGGATATCCATACATTGAACAACTTCGGCGCTATTTTGAGGTATGTTTATGAGAAGTCATATCTTAAAGTGTTGGTTCTAGTATCATTACATGTTTCCATCCATGTGAACGTGCACACATGTGATGGGAGAGAGAATACTATGATTTTTACTGTATTGCAGCCAGAGAGGGGGAACCAAGTTGAGAAAGAAGCTCGTCAGAAATGGTGAAAAAGAAGGGCAAGACTGAAGTAATTCTTCGAAGATGAGAACAGCAGAAGATAACCAGAAATTCCTTGAACATTATACCTCCAATTCAAATGCATTGACAATGTATTTTGGAAATTTATTAACACCAAAAGTTTATTTTTATGTGTGTAAAAATGTATTCTTTTTAATTATATGAACCAAATTTATATTTACAATTGTAAATATCAAGAATATTCATTTTAGTAAAAAATTAATTATTTTAATAATTCGCTGTTCCAAAACTTGTATTAATAATTATAAATAATCAATTATTAAAAAAAAATTTGCTTTGTGTTTTTTTTTTTTTAAGAGTTCAAGAATACATGACACTTATCCCAATGTCATGGAAAGGATTTCCCCGACATTGGATAAGTGTCATGGTTTCCTATTAACAACATGCTTTCAATGTCGTCAATTGTTTGTAATCACGACATCTTCAATTGTGGAAATATGTACAAATCACGACATTTCCAAAATGCTATGATACATATCTACTATTACATTTTTAAACTGTTGTGATACATACCATTCACGACATTTTTTAATTGTTGTGACATTAACGACATACCAACGGGAAGGTAATAACAAGACCACTCTAATGTCGAGGACAAAGAATTCACGACATGGAAAAAATGTCAAAAAAAATGTAATACTTTCCACGGCACCCCCATTCCACGACCTTTTAAAAACCCGGGCTTATTCTCCAGCAAGTTTGGTTGGGAATGCCTGCTCGTAGGTAGTGCTTCAAAACAAACTTACCAGAAGGATCAATAACTTCGACTCCAAGTGCGGTGCTAACGGATGGCCTACAACTTGAACATGAGAAACACTGCAGCAAAAAAATAAAATTGAGATTAGAATACATCAAATCGAACCTATTTGTAGACATAGCAAGTAGTTACAGCCTAAAATCTGTTATCTAATTGATCTTGTCTTCAAACACAATACCTCATGGAAAAAGACGATCTATAACATCATGAGAAATGAACACGACAAACGCACAAATATCTGCATCCTAAATATTTCTATATGAGAGAGGAGAACCTATGTTTTTGCACTGCCTACTGCAAAGATCATCTCCGGCATCTAGGAAATACAAAATAAGCACTACATCTATATAGTACCCTGCCCACTAAATTCTTTCTTAGCTTTTCCACAAATTGCCAGTCAATGTAAGGACCATGCATGTATGGCAGAACCATAACGGAATTTATGGAGAGACGTGATACAAGGAGAATAAGCACTTCATAAGCTTGAACTCACAACGAGACACTAGATTTGTGAACAACCAGCATATACAAAAAAGTAAATAGTACAGGAATAACGAACAGACCATATATAGTACAAGCCATCCATTTCTTGTCTCTGTACTCTACCCAGAAGCTCAATCTGCAGATATCCACCAATGCAAAGGACAGGTTCCGGAAGCTTGAACTTCTGTAGTCGACTTGCCTGCACAAGTCATTTGAGCAGAGTTGGAACAACATATAAGCAAGCATAAGATCAAGAATGGAGAGACAACTTTCAAACATGCGTGCATAAAAAATCCATAACTATAATATAGGTATCGGAAGGGAGAGGAGAGGTGAATTAAAATCTCTTATGGAATCTTGAAAGGAAGTTTTAATCAGCAGGTAAACACACTATGAAAATCCGAAAAAAAAAAAAAACTCAGAATCGACAAATTAAGTCGAATTGCCTTTACCGTACTTTCAGTTTTGATCATTAATTGTTACAATGCCCCAAATACGAAAACATAAAGGCAAGAGAGATAAATGGCTAAGGTACTAGAATTTACCTGAGCCATTGGAAATTCTTGTGATGTGTAAGTCCACACGAATTTATCGTCATGGCATGACTCATCATTAGGATCACCATCAAAATTCGGGGATTTGGATGGCCCATTCGGAATCGCACAGCTCTAGCTGAATATATGGGCAAACCCGGCTGGAAAAAAGCTATTGGCACAGAAGCATGTATTTTTAATAATCGGAAAAATAATTATATCTGGGAGAAAAAAAATTAATGCAGTGTTTCAGGAAAAATTAAAAATACTAACCTTGGAAAGGCTGAATACTGATTTTGGTTATTACACAAAGATCAGAGACCAACTGTATGTCAGTTTCTCAGGAACCCGGCTATCGTTTTGTCCTGTACTTGACCAATATGAGGCTCTCCATCCAACCATGTCTCCAGCTTCCAGAGTATTACTAATGCTTTCCGTAGGATAATTATCAGTGCTGGAAGCACTGATCGCCTCTTGGATGCAAGCTCTTAGCATCCAATGATTTTACAACACCGGGCCAAAAAAGCATAAACCCTATGATCCTTGATCATGCTTTCCCGTTCCATCCAATTGCTGCTAGATCCAACATGATCTTCTGTTTCATGTTGCTTTAATCAACAACATGGGAACTCTAGATAGCTGAGGAAACAATCTCAAGCACAGCTCCTTGCACAGGCATTTTCTACCACTGCAGAATATTGAGAATTTCAGAACTTAGTAAAGTGATATATTCTAACTAAAACAATATTTAAAATCATCAAAAATATTTCCTATCTTTGAAGAAAGAATAATCATCATTCTCGAATTAGAATCATATTTAAAAATATTCTTAAACTAACAATTCTATGTAAGCACAACGGTTAAAAATAGTAACATACCAAGTACTGGTATAAACACACTTCTAAGTTACATTTAGGGATGTTTGAATTGCACTGTTTAAAATGGTGCAATCAAAGCACGTGCCTCACTGAAAGGCAACCGAAAATGGTCTTGAGGCCTAAGCCTCACAGGGAAAAAAATTGCGTATGCCTCTACTACTTGACGCGCATGAAGATGAGCGCAAATATTGTGCAATTGCTGAGGCATTATCTCAGTATTTTCTAAGGCCCAAGGCCCAAGCTTATGTTCTCAGAAAGATTAGAAAAAATTAGATGAGGAAATTGTGGGAATAGTCGCTTTAGCGCACACGTTTAGGATTTTTGCCCCATGGTTCGGAATGTTTTCCCTGAAATCACTTTTTATTTGACATTGTAAGAGTGCAAAAATCCGAAACAATGGGCAATATTCTAGAGATGCACTCTTTTTAAGGCATTCCCCAAAAGACCCCAAAATACAAACAAACGAGCCCAGGCCCATTTTGTTCATTGAAGCTCATGGGCTCATCTTTGCTGCTTGAAAAACGCTAGAATAATTGGGAAAAAAAAGGCCATTTTTCATGTTGCTCGAGCGATATATATAGGAATGGAGATGACTTTTGAATTACGAGTCATAACCAGTTTTTTAGGATGTGTTTCTTTCAAACTTCTTGTTCGGCTTATTTATTTTAGACTTATTACTTATGAAACTTGTTTGTTTTAGACTTTTATGATGTTAATTAATGATTTATAACCACTAGGTTTGTTATCATTTTTGAATTATTTTATGGTGTTATGTTGAGGCTTATGCCTCAAAACACGTTAAGGCTTAAGCGTTAACTCACGAACAGAAAATGCCTTGATAACTAATTACACAATTTTAAACGATTTGAAATAAGGTATGTAGTGTCCTCTCTATGTTAAAGTTTGAGATAGGAAAACTAACGGTAGGCTTGGGACCACATTGATTTCTATCGTTAATAAATTTTAAAGAACTGTAAAAATATGTAACATTATACGTGCAACCAGCACAAATATGACATTCTTAGGAAATCTGAGATAAAAACTCAAATGTGCAACCAAACAAAGTGATCTCATATACCTGAAAATCCTATTCCCTAAATGGACAGCAATCGGTATGGCATTTTACTTGTCAATTTCCATGCATAAACCAAAATAAATGTTATAAATCAATCGCATTCTATATACAATTTCCACACCCCTTGGTATCCAAAATTAGGCAAACAACTTGATACCCAAGTACTACTCCTCAGGTTATTACTCAACTCAAGAAAAATTACGACATAAAGAAAACAAATAAATTAAATAAAGTTTTGACTCACCAAAATGTCGCCAAGATTGCGACACGGCACCAATCCGGACGAGATCAGCTGGATCCTCCAAAACCCAAGAATCTTTATAATCATGTCATATTCGAGCCAACTCAATAAATCCATGCTAGTATCTATGCCAAGCAATTTATTGAACTTCAACCCAAGAAGAGCAATCCCTGGCTCAGTTTTCAGACCCCAAACCTGTTTTCATGTTGTAAAATGCCGTTCAATAAAGCTTAAATTGATTATTGTAAAATACACACACACACACGCATATAAAAATGACAGCACAACGCAAAAATTCCTTTTTGCAGCCCAGACAACTTCAACTTTAATACAGATTAATCCTGTAAAAGCACATTCATGGAATAATAAATGAAAATAAAATAAAAATAAAAGCAATGACATTCCTCTTTTACGATTCCAAAGTCCATATAATTTTTTTCCTCAAATAAATTCATATCAATTTCAGTATCTACGGGATTATTATCATGATGAAGAAAATGTATATACACGAAAATAACGCAGATTATGATATTCATTACTAATTGAAGAAAATATAAATTCAGCAAAAAGATAAATAAGAGGAAAAGGAGAGAAAAAATCATTGTTTCGGGGAAAAAAAAATGAAAAGAAAAATTTGGTGTATTGAAGAAAATCAACACGGCCAGCGGAGATTAGGGAAATCAGAGAAGAGCTAAAAAAAATTGGCGAAATTGGAAAGAAAAACGACGGATTCTTGAAGATGGTAAAGAAATTGCAAACCTTTTTGTGGCGAATCGGTTCGTCCATATAATAATAAAACGGAAAAAGAGAAGCAAAAAACGGGGTGTCTCGGAAGAACCAAACCCTAGAGAGAGAAATGCGCACAGAGAGAGAGAGAGAGAGAGAGCTTTTTTTTAATCTTTTTGGCGTTGGTGGCATCGCTGTAAGGGGAGAATGGGACATGAAATATGGAAGGCAAAGTGGACAGACGGGAACCAAGAAAAAGCCAAGAAGCCCCTTTGGTAATTTAAATAATTAATGGACATTTTTTTAGGTGATAATTGATAAATATTTTTACATTACCTAGATTTGAAGTAAACCCACTGATTAAACATTTTCGAGAATTTACTTGAGGATTCCTGATTTTTGTTTTTTTTTTTTTCTTAGAAATATATATATTTCAAGTTTTGAGGTTTATTGTTGAAGATGCTGGGAATCTACCATCAAATATTAACAGAAGTCAGTGAAATGAAACGAAACAAATAATAGAATGGGTCCTTGGAAATCGTTTATGAAATTCATAAAGCATCATGAAAATGAAAACAATCAAGATGTAAGATGAGGAGAGAATCAACAACACCAAAAGTAGAGAGGTTCGCCAATTGTGCTACGTCCTCTGTGAGTGTGATTTCTTTTTTACTATCTGTAATGGTTCTCAAATACAGTAAGTTCTAGTTTTTTGAGTGAATTTTGGCAGCGTAACAGTATGTCAAAGTCAGGCAAAAAGTAAAAAGTCCCTTTCTGAAGAGGGGTCTTCCTCTATTTATAGAGGAATGATCGTGGGTTTGAACCAATAATCGATGGTGAGCGGTTTTCGCTTGTTGTCCTTTGGGAACACGTGTCACGATGTGAACTTAGAAGTTACTGTTTTGAATCACAGATAGTGGGCTTATCAGTTACTGAGAGGTGATGTCATTGTCACTCATGGGCTTGTCAGTTATCGTAAAAGATCTTATATGTCATTGTTGACAGTAAACTTGACGGTTATGGGGAAAGTCTCTTGGTTCTTGTCAAGCTCGAACGACGAACGATGATAGGAAAATAAAGCCTGGGCCTTATTAACTCATCGTTCGTGGTTTATTGTGAATTCGACGTACGCTAAATTAGTTTCGAATTTGAACGATCATAACTAACGATGGAATAAATCGAGATCTTAAATTGGATCCAGCCCAATTATATGGTGGATCGTCGTTCACGATAAACTGAAGCAATATCATTAGTTGCGTCTGGCCCAAGTATGATAGGAAGATATTGTAAATTTGAACTGAGAGTTCATCGTTCGTTTGAATCAATCTTTTGACACACGTCTGAAAACTAACGACGTAATAGGAAGACGAAGTCTAACCCCAACAGATAGCCCCCCACTCTATCAAGCGATGAATCCTCGAAAGAGTGTTTGATGGGGTGCGAGAAAATCGCATCAGTCATGGTTACATCAAATCAGGGAAATCTGAACGGACTGACGAATCAATTGATGGAAAATCTCGAGCCCAGCGAGAAATGTTATATACGTACGCGTGGTATGCGCTGAATGGGTATTCCGAAACGGCATCATTGTTTCATTTCGAAATTCGTACCGTTGTGACGTAAGAAATCTGAGCTGGAATACGTGAACGACGTATGATCTCTTAAGTGGGAATACGAAAAGTTCCGTGATTCACACCGTTTGATCAAGCATTTCCTGAAAAATCGGGACCGTTGGATGCATTGTGAAGCTATATAACGTTTCACATTCCTTCTTTTTCCCTATATTTACATTTGAAACATTCGAAAGTCTAGAACCCAAGAGTTTTTCAAGACCCTCAAAACTTCAGGCAAGATTCTTTCTCTCTTGTTCTTGTTCTTCATTTTGAGTAATTTTGACTTGATAGGGTCTTTCTTTATCCTGTTTTTTGAATCTTTCTGGTTGTTTTTCTGTATTTCTCTTGAGTGAATGATTCAGGTTGAGGGAATTTGGTGAGTTTTTCTGGGGTTTTTCTTCGTGTTTTTGGTCTACTGTTCTTTGTGTTCATCCAAAACTTCATATGATTTTGATCAAGTAAAATCTTTTAGATCCGCAATCCTTCCATCGTTCATCCCAAATTTGGTTTGTGAACCCATGGATAAGAAGAAGGAAATTATCGAGGACGTGGATGTTGAATGGACAAGCACCGACTCCAGTGACAGCAGCTCTGACGATGAAGAACTGGCGTCGACCATCCGTCGTTCGAGATTCGAGCATGAATTCCAACACAGCCGAAGAGATGTTGGAACGAGCAATGAAGCTTCAGAGAGGAATCGACAGCAACCACATCGAGAGCTGAGGTTTTTATCTATTCCCCCAATCGCTCGATTAACCAAGCTCCCACGTCGTTTGAGCGTTGAATCATTTCTTCGAACGTCAAATCCTTGTTCAGTTTTGACGGAAGAAGACTTATCCGACATCAGGGTCGATTTAGATTTCTTAACAAAGTCCATCTTCGTCTCCCTTTTAAAGATGAACGAGCGGACACGGTGTCAGAAGGATGGATATGCATGTATACCATCTATTTCGAGTGCGGACTTCGGCTTCCTCTTCCTCCTCTTCTCGTTCAGTGCATGTATCACTATCAACTCGTCATTCCTCAGTTGATGCCGAATGGGATGAGGGTTTTCTTGGGATTGATTGTATTGGCGGACGAAGCGGGCGTCGAACTATCAGTAGATGACATACTCGCAATATACTACCCCTAAGAAAATTCCAAGGATCATGGTCGATACTCGATGTATCCTAGAAGGAAAAAGCAAGTTGTTGGTGAGATGAAGAAGCTGACAGATACTGGCAGGACCATTACTTTTTCATGCATGTGAGTGAAAAGTCAATGGAAGGACTCGCCAATACATTTTACCCTCTATAGGGAACTCTTCATAAGTGTCGAACGAAGAACGTCGAGAACAAAGTAACTTGTTCAAATTCTTACGCAAGTTTGTTGTTTTTATGTTGCAGGTAAGGAGCTAAAGAAGCCACCACCCAAGGCTTTTCTGTTTGAGGAGAAGCTTGAACGCTTACTTACACTTCCAAATAGAGAGTAGGACGAGATACACGTTCCGAAGAGGCTTAGAGCATCGAGCCTTTGGAAGGACTTCGTCAAAATCCCATCAGGTATTGCTAAACGAGTTCCTTCCTGGGTTGATTGGCCATTTGTGATTAGGGGAGCGCTGAGGAGCCTCTTCGGCCCTCCATTGTTCATCGAGCCCCCTTCTGACGAAGAGGCTTTAATCTCAGACTTTGTCTTGGACACAATGGTCATGGAATTCCCCAACCCCAAAGATTTGCTGGCCAAGCGAAAGGCAAAGAAAGAAGCTGAGAAGGAAATTGCAGCTGCAGCTGCAGCTGTTGCTTCATCAGAAAATGTTCTCAGGGGTAACGAACCCGCGCCCTTTCCCGTCCTCGAGTTTTCTCCGGAACCCCCATCGAGGCCTGTTTCACCTCCTGCCAAGAAAAGGAAGGCAGTCGAGAAGGTTAAAAGGAAAGTTCCAGCGAAGCAGAACAAGAAATCAAAGGTTGCGACTCCTGAAGCGGACGTCGAAGGTCCGCAAGTTGAGGTGGATTTGCCTCCAAGGGTAAGACTTCTGCAAGACAGGCAGACGAGTGTTGATATTATGCGGCAATTGTTATCTGAAGCGGATGCCGAAACCTTGAGCCAAGGTCCACTTCAAAGCCATCTTGATGATCTTCTATGGGATGGCTTAAAGGTATATATTTGAAACTTGTAATTTGCAACCTGTAAATTTATAATCTGTACTTGTTTTTAAAGGTACTATAAATTTACATTGCAGATTAATGTTCGAGCAATGGGGCTTTTCTATCGAACAACTGATATAGTTGCCGAATAGAAGGCTCGAATAAAAGAGCTCGAGGATTTTAATAAAGAGCTCGAAGAAAAAGACAGTGCGCGTGAGTAGAAGTTGCTAGACATTGAACGAAAGTTCGTAGATGTCAAGACGAGCGCCGAGGGGTTGACGGCCGAGCTTCAAAAGATTATGCATGAAGCGAAGGAGGGTACGAACATGATGGAAGTCATGGTCAAAAGGTTTGACGAGGCGCAAGCCAAAATCAAAACTCTTAAGGCTGAAAATTCAGCACTCGGCACCCAGATCCTTGATGCATTCGAGAAGGCAACTCTCAAGGCTCGATATGATATCCTCAAGGAGTATAAACAAGGACTCCTTGTCGATACTAAAGTCAACAAAGAAATCGAGCTGTATGAGGATGCCCTCGATGAAACCGGAGCTTCATCGTCTGTTCCTGCGCCAGCGTCGACACAGCATGGACCTCCCAACGTCGAGCCCCCTGTCTATGCCAATCCTTCGGAAGACCGCGAAATGCGGCAGTAGATTTTATGATGCATTTTGAAATGTTTTTATTTTAATTTTAATTTGGGTGTCAAGTTTGTATATAATGACCATTCATTAATTCAAACTTGGAATTTTTATTCACATCAACTTGTGTAATGATTGATGCGAATGTCAAATGTTTTATGACGAATCGAGCTGCGAATAGCGATGAGTTGCCATACGATAGTGAATAGTATATTTCGTTAGGTCGAGTGTTGAACATTCAAACCTTGACAATTACATTGAATATGTACGTCCACAATCAAGCATGGTGAATACGTGCTTTTTGTTCAAAAACATGTTTTTGATTAAGAAGTGAAGCTGGACTCGTTCATGTGTGACGAGCTGCCTATGTACACAATGTTTAGGGATCAAGCCATTCATAGTTCGATTATACAATGTAATTGTCTGATTTTTGTGACTAAACTCGTACAAGCGTATACGAGCTGCCTACGTACCTAATATTTAGGGATCAAGTCGAACGTAGTTAATAAAGTAACAATGTGCATAGTCTTTTAGGCATAGACCTACAGGTTCGATATCGCATCGAACGTTCGCTGTAACGAATCTATCCTTTACAAAAATGTAAACAAAGTTAAGATAAAATTACAAGTCTTGGAAAAATTCCAAAAGAAAATTACAAGTAATATTTTCGCAGGTGATGCGAGTTCCAACTGCGAAGAACTTCTATTCCATCGCTCGTCCCCAGACGGTAGACGCCTGGTCGAATAACCTTCAAGATCCTATAAGGACCTTCCTAATTTGCGCCCAACTTTCCTGTGTTTGGCTCGGCAGTGTTCTGGAAAACTTTACGAAGCACGAGATCTCCTTTATTAAAAGTTCTCGGTCAAACTTTCGAGTTGTAATACTTTGCCACTGATTGTTGTAGTTCGTCATGCGAGCCAAGGCTTGATTTCATTTTTCGTCAAGAACGTCCAGACTGTCGTTGAGCATTTCCTGATTCTGACTTTCATTTTCAAAAGCCAATTCATGCCGGAGTGTAGGGACACTAATTTATGTGGGATAACAGCTTCTGCTCTGAAGGTTAGTGAGAATGGAGACTCACCGTTCGCTCTTCGTGGGGTTGTTTTGTACGCCCAAAGTACACCGTGAAGTTCATCCGCCCATCGACCCTTTCGAGCTTTGAGTTTCTTCTTCAAATTCTGTACTATCGTCTTGTTGGTTGCTTCAGCTTGTCTGTTCCCTTGCGGGTACCTCAGGGTAGAGAAGCTAAGCTTGATCTTCCAGCCTTGACAGAATTTTCTGAAGTTACCCGAAATGAATTGGGATCCATTGTCCGTGACTATCTCCTGGGGCAGTCCAAATCTGCAAATTATATTCTTCCAAATGAAACTTTCAACGTTCGAATCCTTTATATTAGCAAATGCTTCTGCTTCAACTCATTTCGTGAAATAATCGGTGAGCACAAGCAGGGATTTGTGTTGACCGCTCGCTCTGGGTAATTGACCCACTATATCTATTGAATATTTCATAAATGGATAAGGAGATGCAATGCTCGATAGGCGTTCTGCTGGCTGATGGAAAACTGGGGAGTGCCTTAGGCATTGGTCACACCGCCTAACAAAGTCTTCGCTAACATGGTAGGCCAGTAATAGCCATGTCGCTTGATTTTGTTGCATAAAGATCGTCCCCCAGAATGATTCCCGCATTCGCCTTCATGGATTTCCTTTAGCACATAGGTAGCTTCTTTTTCGTCGAGACATCGAACATAGGGGCCGCTAAACGAACGACGAAAGAGGATGTCATTAATCATTGAAAATCTTGCAGCTTTCATTTGGATTTTTCTCGTTTCTCGTTTGTCTTCTGGTAGCATTCCCTGTATCAAGTAAGCTACTATGGGCGTTCGCCAACCTTCCATTACTTTGTCTGTCGTGATCGTAGCTTCAATCTGGATGCTGGGCTCTTCAATAAATCCGACTGGAATGCTTCGACGTAAGTTTGGCTTAAATGTTGAACCAAATAAAGCCAAGGCGTCCGCTTGCATGTTCAAATCTCTCGAAACTTACTGTATTGTGTACTCCTCGAAATGCTGTACAAGAGAACGAACAACGTTCAAATAAGTTTCCATTCTTGTATCTTTGGCTGTGTATTCTCTGAGTACTTGGTTCACAATAAGCTGTGAGTCACTATAAATTGCAAACGTCGATCCCCCAGTGCTTTCGCCAAACATAGCCCAGCGATTAAGGCTTCATATTCAGATTCATTGTTCGAAGCGTTGAATCCCAGGCGAAACGATTGCTCGATTATCTCGCCATTAGGGGACTTACAAAATACTCCAACTCCAGATCCTTTGATATTGATGCTCCGTCCACCATGAGCGTCCACCAGAATTCTTCTTGAGTGTTTGAAATTGAAGGATTTGGAGTAAGTTCAGCTACAACGTCAGCAAGTACTTGTGATTTTAAGTTGGTTCAGACCCGGTACTCGATGTTGAATTTGCTCAACTCAACCGCCCACTTTGTCAAACGTCCAGATAAGTTTGGACTATGAAGAATGACTCGTAGGGGATAGGTTGACATTATGACGATCGCGTGTGATTGAAAATATGGCATTAGCTTCCTTGCAGCGGTTATGAGGGCAAGGGCTAACTTCTCAACCACCGGATATCTTATCTCCGCATCAAGTAGTGTCTTGCTGACATAGTAAACTAGCTGTTCGCTTTTCGCATCTCTTACTAGAACGGCGCTGACTGCTTCTTCTGTTATTGCTAAGTACAAAAATAAACTTTCACTGGTTAGAGATTTGGATAGAATCGGAGGGCTTGACAAATACTGTTTTAACTCATTGAAAGCCTGTTGACATCGATCGTTCCATTCGAAATTCTTGTTCCCTTTGAATAGCCTGAAAAGGGCTGGCATTTGTCGATTGAGCGTGAGTTGAATCTGTTCAGTTCTGCTATTCGTCCAATCAACTTCTGAATCTCTCGCTTGTTCTTCGGTGAAGGCATGTTCATTATAGCCCTTATCTGGTCTGGATTGGCTTCGATCCCTCGCTGGTTGACGATATAGCCCAAGAACTTCCCAGACGAAACACCAAACGAGCATTTGGTAGGATTCAAACGCATGTTGTGTTGTTTAAGTACTAAGAAGCACTATGATAGGTGTCCGATATGGTTTGCAGACTTCAATGACTTGACCAGCATGTCGTCTATATATACCTCCATCGTTCGACCCAGTTGATTAGCGAACATGGCGTTAACGAGCCTTTGATACGTCGCTCCAGCGTTCTTCAACCCAAATAGCATCACCTTATAGCAATAGATTCCCCTCTCCGTGATAAAAGCTGTTTTTTCTTGATCGTCGGGATGCATAAGGATCCTGATTGTATCTTGAGAACGCATCCATGAATGAAAGCAATTCATGTCCTGCGGTTTGCATCAACCAATCGATCGATATATGGCAAGGGAAAGCTATCTTTAAGGCAGGCTTTGTTCAAATCTGTGAAGTCGATACAAACTCTCCATTTTCCGTCCTTCTTCTTAACGATGACAACGTTCACTAGCCAATCCGGCTATTGCACCTCCTTTATGAATCCAGCCTCAATCAGCTTCCGCACTTCTTCGTTAACGATCTGATTTCGTTCGATCCCGAGTTTTCTCCTTTTCTAAATGACAGGCTTATGGCTAGGATCGACGTTAAGTCGATGTGTTGTTACTTCCGAGTCGATGCCTGGCATGTATTTGTGCGACCATGCAAAGCAGTCTTGATTATCTTGAAGAAAACTCAAAAGCTGAGTGCGAACAGTGCAATCGAGCAATGAGCCAATATTGATGACTCGATCTGTGTAACGACCCGCCTATCGTAGGCCGTTACCTTACATACTTACTTACTACATATGAAAACCTGAGCTAAAATTATCGACGTAATTTCATAGAGTCATTCGGTCTGAATGCTACATGAAGAACATAAGCCAGATGAAGGAACGGGAAGACCTAGGATGTAGAAGATCATAACATGAGTGATTCGGCAGATTTTGATTCCTATATATCCACTCATGTGGTACTTCATTATATCATATATATAAGAATTATACGATATATAGAAGATCCATCTGTATAGATATCATCATCTACATCCAGAAAGCCGTATGCTTTGGAAGAAGCTTGTACAGTTTGGGAAGGGGTTTTGATTGATCAAAAAGAAGAATCTACTTCAACCGATATGCCCTTAGGCACGGCCATACATAACATAGAAATCACACTTAGAAAGGGTGGACAATTAGCTAGAGCAGCAGGTGCTGTAGCGAAACTGATTGCAAAAGAAGGGAAATCGGCCACATTAAAATTACCTTCTTTTTTTTTTTTTATACATACAATATAAAACTTGAACTGAAATCTTTTTAATAATTACTTACATACATACTTGTACATGAAATCAGCTACATATCATAGTAAAGAAATCTTGTACTCAAATACAACATATTTAGCGTAGCATAATTTAACAAAAAGAAACGTAGTGATTCCCATCCCACAGTTTCACAGTTTGTCTTGCCATGCTCCACTGTCTTGTATCAACTATTGCTATAAGTTTGCTTACCTACAGCATAAACATGAACTATGAGCTTTCGCTTAGCAAGCACAACTATTTATCCGCAACATATCACATAATAACATAATGCATGAACCAATTATGCTTTCTTACTGTTTTCATAAGTTAGCATAATTTTTAGGGCCCTTACATAACATAAATGTACGTACCGTTGCGCGCTGTCATGGAGTGGTTGGGGCGGCCAGCCCTGTCCAACTCAAACCATGAACCAAACCCGACCTAACGCGGGTCGATACGACATATTGCATCCTGCTTATCATAATGATGTTTTAAATCTTGTTCTTATCTTGTTTCATTCTTGAAACCTTATTTCATGATCTTAACCAGTTTCTTAACTGAAACTGGGATTTCATATCTTACCGATTAACTTATCATTAATGAGCATGCTTCGTGATGTCATAACATCAAACTATTCATCATATGAACATACATGCTCTAACATACCTCATATATCTCATAACATAAACTTAAAAGCATACAAGCCATAACATTCATCATTTCATGGAAACCTACATACATACATACCATAAACATTCCTTATACACATAACATCATGAACTTGGTATCATACAAGTCATAAGCATTTCATCACACTTATATCATCATATACTTAAAGGCTTACAACAATCAGTTTTGTTTATGCTGTAGGCGGAGTCGTACTAACCTGTATTGCGCCTTGAATTAAAATTCTTCACTCAAACAGGTCGCTTTCCTGTTTTCAAGAAAATCATAGGATAAGCATCATCCTATCATAACAACGTATCGATTCTAGTTGTTAACTTAATTCAAACCACAAATCCTAAAATTCAACTCCTTTTTGAATTTTAGTAAAACCTAAAGTTCTCAAAACCGGGTTTTAAAACTATTACATAGTGTTTGGTAATTTTCTTACAAATCCGTTTAAAATTTGGAAAAGTTTCTTCATAAAAGTTGTAGACCTTGAAGTCTCCTACAACTTTTGTTTTTAACTCAAAACTCCAATCTATATTTAATATGCTTGTTTCTGCCTTTGAAAATTCTTCAACCATATATACTAGTTATAATTTGGTCTCGGGTTTTTGCAAAAACAAAGGTCTTAGGGGTCTTGTTTTCAAAAACTGTCACGTTGAACCCTAGGATATTCCCTTCTCTACAACTTTACAGTTTTGACTTTTTCCAAATTCGGCCTCTAAAAGCCTCAAAATCTGGTTATTAGAAAAATCGTTCAGTTTTGATCCTTACTCATGCATACTTAAACCATAGTGCATAAAACTTAACAAATTAAGCTCATGCTCATACTTAATGATCTTATACTCAAACCCTAACTGAAACTTAAATAAAGAACTAGAGGGTTCAAGTATTTACCTCAAGTTCCATGGATTAAAATCTTTAACTAGAGCTTTGAAATTTTCCTCAAACTTTCTATGCTAACCGAAAACTCTTTCTCTTGTTTTCTCCTCTCTCCTTTTTCTTTCCTTTCTTTTCTCGGCTCCTAGGGCAGAACTAGGGAGTAAGTGCCGCTTGTGTGTGTTTTGGCTAACAAAATATAATGAGAGAACCTTCACCTATTTATAGGTGAAGCACAAACTCTTGGGATTGCTCAAAAGTCCCTAGAAGAATGCAATTTGACCTTGATTGCTTGAAGGTGGCCGGCCAAGATGCCAAGTAGCCATGCTAGGATGCTTACTCATGATAGCTAGGAACCATGAGGTGTCATCCCCCTAGAGTGGCTGGCCTTAGGTGGAGCTTGTGCTTGCTTTTGCTAACAACAAGTAAGCCTAGCTTACTAAGCTAGCCTATGGTGCATGATGTGTCAAGAACTAGAAGAGTTCAAGAAATCCATCTTTTGTAATTTATCTATTGGTCCCTAAGGCTGCAAAATTTCTCCTTAGTCCCTATGTGTTGGCCGGCCTTCCATGTCCTACATTGCCAAGCAAGCCTAGCTAGAATGCTTGCTCATCAAAGCTACAAGCTTGATGTGGCATTCTCTTGAGTGATGGCCGGCCCTAGGGTGAGGTGTGCAAGCCTTGGCTTGCCAAGGAGGCTAGGCTAGGGAGTCTAGGGTGTGGATTCATCAAGGCTAGCCACGAGGTGTTGCTTCCTCAAGTGGCCGGTCATGGTGTGGCTTTGGCAAGGCTAGTCCATGTGTTGCTTCCTTGTGGTGGCCGACCTTGGTGCTTAGATGTGCAAGCCTTGGCTTGCCAAGGAACAAGGCTAGGAGGGTGGCTCATCCAAGCTACAAGCATGAGGTGTCTCTCCCTCATGTGGCCGGTTTTGGTGAAGCCAAGTGAGACAAGATTGCTAATTGAACCGTAACTCAAATTTAACCAAGCAAATCAAAGTGCTTAGTTACTAAACTTAGGGCATGATTTGTAAACTTTTAATGACACTTAATTTCTTCTAATTTGCATAATGCTCCTCAAAAACTAGATCCCTTGTTCACAAATTTACATAATTGCTGATAAGTCCACAATTTTTTTCAAAATTGCACTTTAGCCCCTAAAGGCAAAAATATTTGCACTTTAGTCCCTATAGATTGGCCGACTAAATTAAGCCTTCTAGACTTCAATTTATTGCTAAATCCTTCTTAAAAAGACTTCCTTAACCTTAAAAACTTCAAAACCATGAACTTTCTTAAATTTGCAAATTGACCCCTAAACATAAAATATTTGCATTTTGGTCCCTGTAAGGTGACCAATCATGGCAATGACACTTGTCATCAGAGGTGTCATTCTTAAAAGCTTTGTTTGGCTTATTTCCTAAATGCAGTCCATTTTCATACTAACATAGATATTCATATACTGTTTTTCAACTGATAACAGTATAATATAGCTGGACCATCGTCCAAAACTTATCTGAACTGCGTATAGGATTTTCTTAAAATTATAATCTACCACATAGAGCCATAAATCATAACTTACCCCTTTTTAACCAAAGGGTCTTAACTAACATTATCGAATCTTTCAACAAAAGATTCAACAATCTTTCTTAGAAAACATATCATAAAACACATAAACATACATAACATAACTGTGATTCTTAACAAAAGAAATCATAAGCTTATAGAAAATTTGGGTCATTACAATCTGGATGCGCTGGATCAATCTGGATTTCGTCTAGTTGCTCCACGTCCGGCTGTATTTGATCGCTCAATTCTTTCTTCTTCTCTAGTTGCTATAAGCGATCAGTTCGTTCATCTTAAGAGAATAGAGGTAGCAAGTCCTCACGACTTCTTGGTTCCCCTTAATCTCCTTAACACCCCTCTTCGTCGGGAACCTGATTCTCTGATGATACGTGGACGGTACTGCCTTCATGGCGTGAATCCATGACCTACCAAGAATAATATTGTAGGCAAAAGGGCAATCCAAAACCAAAAAGGTAGTTAACTTGTTCTCTCCTACCGCAAAAACAGGAAGTTTGATTTTTCCTACAGCCGTGGTCGATTCTCCATTGAAGCCAGTTAAAATGGTTGTCGAACTCTCAATGTCCGACTCAGACAACTCCATTTCCCTCAAAGTCGAAAGGAAAAGAACATCTGCTGAACTCCCATTATCAACGAGAATCTGACCTACTTCACAGTTCGACACGTTCAAAGTCAAAACCAACACGTCGTCGTAAGGTCGGCTGTGTAGCCTCGCTGCTGTGAAATGTGATGGAATGCTCGATAGGATTGTCAGGGAGCATCGTCGCGATCGGTTATGTGGCTCTCCTTCGGTGAGACTTGATTGCAGTTACAGTTTCTCCACTGTAAATCGAACCTCCGCAAATCACGTCTATCGTCTTTCAAACTGGCGGTGTGACAGCGTGTCTTCGATCTATTGCACTATCCTTCGCTCTTTGGACTCGGTGCCAAGTCCATATGTCTCTCTTCCCTTCTCTGTGAGGAATTCCCGAAGGTGACTTTTCTTCAGCAGCTTGACGACTTCTGCTCTTAATGCCCTGCAGTCGATGGTCTGATGACCATGATCTTTGTGAAACTCACAATACTTCGTGGTGTCTCTGGCCGGGTTCTTTGGCAGCTTCTTCGGCCATGTAACAAAGTCTTGGCACTTAAGATGAACGATCAGCTCTGACGGGCTGATGCCAAGCGCATACTTTGGTGGTGGGAGTGGACGCTTGTGATCATGCCTTGTCGTTCGCTCAACTCGGTGCTCTGTTCGTCGAAGTGGGCACGTGCATTCACGTCTAAATACCTTCTCTCGCTCGTCCCGAGCTTTCGCCATTTCATCTCTTGTTCGAGCAAGATCTCGTACAACTCGCTCATTCTCCTCTTCTAGTTCAATGAATCCTTTCGCCCGGTGCATGGCATCTTGGATCATTGGGGGATACCGGGCGCAGATCTCGTTTTTGATTAAGGACTTGTGCCTCAAGCCTTTCTTCAACGCTTCTCTCGCTGTTCCGTCGTTAAGTCCTAAAATCTCTGAGATCGCTTTGCTGAAGCGCTTGATATAAGCGCGAAGCGATTCATGTGGCCATTGGATCACACCCCCAAGATCCTTGGTAGTCTTCCCGGACTGAATGTGAACGGAGTAACTTCTTATAAATTCAAGCGAGAGTTCATCGAACGAATCAATTGATTCTGGAGGGAGATTGCAAAACCATCTCAACGCTGCTCCTTTCAAGCTCTGCACGAACAGCTTGCACATTATGTCATCAAGCATTCCTGTTGGAATGTTCGTCGACTGTACAACGTGTTTGTACTGCAGTAGATGGTCATGCGGGTCTGACATTCCATCGAACTTCAGAAAGGAAATGCTTTCGAATTGGGAGTGATGGTATTGGTAATGCGGCTTGTAAGTGGCATTTCTCTGACACCACAAGCGAGGTCATCGAACCCCGGTGTTGACATGGTAGTTCTGTGTATCTGTGATGAAAAACGTTATTCCATCTATGCTTCAAGTGTCCTCATTTCCTCGGACATAAAACTTCTCATCATTTTTTCTACGTTCATGGTCCCTGGTAGTATGGGACACTCTGGTGTTGCTGGTAGGTCGGGCGTCGAACGCCGTGCTGGAGTGGTGCGTCTTCTCGAATCGAATCCATGTGCTGGATGTTGCTGTTGCTGTTGTTGTTGTTGTTGTCGTTGTTGCGCTCGCCTTTCGTTGCTCGTTGTTGGGTTTCCAGGCGTGTTCAGGGATTGCATGGGAGCCACGGGGCTGTGAGCAACGTTCCTCGTCCCTTGAGGATAGTATGGTGTGGCTTGTTGCCAGCCCCCAGTGTTCACGCCTCGAGGATTCTGGGACGTGGCTGGTTGCCAGCCCCCAGCGCTTGCTCCTGCTGAGTACCCAACGTATGGGTTGTAGTAATACGAATAGGCGGCCTGGGTGTTGAGAGCCATCAACTGATTCTTGAGAACTTGGTTCTCAGTGCTGATTTTTTCCATCTGACTTTGTTGAGTGCTGTATTTCTTGGTAAGTTCTTCCACTAATCGCGTCAGGTTGGCGATTTGAGTGTTTGCTCCTGATGTTGAAGCTTCTGGGTGATGAACAGGGTTTTCCTGTGAAAATTCCTCCTGATGTTTACAATCGTTTGCCATTTTGCTCTATGAATCTCCGATGTAGGATGGCCAAGGGCCCCACGGTGGGCGCCAAACTGTAGATGCTGGGAATCTACCGTCAAATATTAACAGAAGTCAGTGAAATGAAACGAAACAAATAATAGAATGGGCCCTTGGAAATCGTTTATGAAATTCATAAAGCATCATGAAAATGAAAACAATCAAGCATGTAAGATGAGGAGAGAATCAACAACACCAAAAGTAGAGAGGTTCGCCAATTGTGCTACGTCCTCTGTGAATGTGATTTCTTTTTTACTATCTATAATGGTTCTCAAATATAGTAAGTTCTAGTTTTTTGAGTGAATTTTGGCAGCGTAACAGTATGTCAAAGTCAGGCAAAAAGTAAAAAGTCCCCTTCTGAAGAGGGGTCTTCCTCTATTTATAGAGGAAGGACCGTGGGTTTGAACCAATAATCGATGGTGAGCGGTTTTCGCTTGTTGTCCTTTGGGGACACGTGTCACGATGTGAACTTAACAGTTATTATTTTGAATCATAGATAGTGGGCTTAGCAGTTACTGGGAGGTGATGTCATTGTCACTCATGGGCTTGTCAATTATCGTAAAAGATCTGATATGTCATTGTTGACAGTGGACTTGACGGTTATGGGGAATGTCTCTTGGTTCTTGTCAAGCACGAACGACGAACGATGATAGGAAAATAAAGCATGGGCCTTATTAATACATCGTTCGTGGTTTATTGTGAATTCGACGTACGCTAAATCAGTTTCGTACTGTTCGATTCAGCGTTCGAATTTGAACGATCATAACTAGCAATGGAATGAATCGAGATCTTAAATTGGATCTGGCCCAATTATATGGTGGATCGTCGTTCACGATAAAATGAAGCAATATCATTAGTTGGGTCCGGCCCAAGTATAATAGGAAGATATTGTAAATTTGAACTGAAAGTTCATCGTTCGTTTGAATCAATATTTTGACACACGTCTGAAAACTAACGACGTAATGGGAAGACGAAGTCTAACCCCAACAATTATCACAAAAAATCTTGAGAGATAATTAAAAAATTATGATATGAGATTTATAACTTTTATTTGTTTAAAAAAATTAAGATATTAGAGACAAGAGCTCCTATCAAACTCTTTTTGTTTCATACCCGTTTGAATTTAACTCTTCTTTGTTTTTAGGTTTTTAACAGCATCAATATATATTTTTATTTATATAAATTATAGTGACACAATAAGTAGGTTTACTAAAACATCTCAATTAAGTCGGTATTTTTTTAACATCTTCATTATTTATGAAATCAATAATTAAAGAATGATTATATTGGCACTATTGAAAAAGAAATGATTATATCTTTAAAAAAATCTACAATCTTTGAAAACAAAAGTTTAAAATAATTTTAAAAATACGAGATATGAAAAAGTAAATAACACTTTCTACATAAAAAATTTTTTCTAAAAAGGAAAAAAAAGGTTAGATGGTATATTTTGACTGAAAACAAGCATTTTGATTACTTTATATTAGGATTTTGCTAGTAGATTTCCTACATTTGGATTGAAGACAAACATTTTGATTTTCTTTTTCTATTCAATTTATCTAATTTATCTAATTCGTATATTTTAATGCTAATAAACATCTTTTCTAAATTTTATTATTCTAGAATCATGTTCTTAAAAATGTGTCCCAACCCTTTAAACATTTTTTTCCCAGTACAATATGACATATCCATAAACAAATAAAATGTAGTTTAGAATAAAGATTTTAGTAGATAAATCTATAAAAATTTACTTGAGAGATACATATGAGAAAATAGTGATTAAGATGCTGTAGAAATTTTTTTTTTAATGATAACACGTTTGAAAAAATAATCATTTCAACACAAGGAAATTTAAAGAAAAATACATTAAAAAATAATATTGAGATGGGAAAAGATGTTTAAAATGTTTTTAAAAAAATTAGGCTCGGTTTGGATCATGTATCCATTTTCAAAAAGGAAAATTTTGTTGTTTTTAGTAAGAAAGTCTTTTTATTTTGAGAATAAGATGGTATTTGGATGTGTAAAAAATTTTCATTTTAAAAACAAAAAGTTGTTGGAATGAGAAAAAATGATGTTGGGGAATAGTGGTACTATTAGAAGATTTTAAAAAGATTCCTTTTATTTTTCTAAAATGTATTGTACAAATAAGTTTAAAAGTAAGATAATTTTTCATTTTTCAAATGAGATAATGATAAAAAGTTTGGGAAAACACTCTTTATACCAAAATTTCAATTTTGAAAATTGGATATGTTCTTCAAACATAGGGTTAATAGTCACATTTTGTTTGTATGTATGTATAAAAAATAATTATATGGGAAAAAAATTATCCTAATAACCACATTTTTTTTTCCTATCTATTAATTAATATGACATAAATTCCTTTAACTTGACCAATATATGACGCGAACTTCAGTTTACATTTGTTTAATTTTATGTTATATTGATCTAATGTCACATTTTTATGTCATATTAATATAATGGTTTTTACATTTATGTTTTTTCTCATATATATATATATATAGATATATATGCGCGCGCACTTCCAAGAAGTTATTTGCGAAACTTCAATCTATAATCAAATTTATAATGCATGCATTAATTCGTTTCTCATGCAAAATGACAAAGTTAAGAGTTGTTTGCTTAAAAAATTTAAAAACAATTATTAAAAAAAAAAAAAAAAACCTCAACATTGTTTCGTGACGAGTAGTTTATACCTTTGATGGCGTGTGGAAATGTTACATTCTCACAAGTTAACACTTTCACAAGATGGCCTTGGTTGTGATTCTTTTTATTTTTATTTTTATTTTTATGATTCTATTTTTAATAACAATTACCATAGATAAGAGCTTTAGTTACTTAGATTAACCACACTCTAAAATCTGTCGAAATTACTATAATGACACATTAATAATATGTGAAAATCATTATAATTATTAGAATAATCTAACATGATGATAATGTGCGGGAAAAAATAAAATCACTCTTGATTGTAAATACGATTGAATTTGAATGTATGGTGTATAAAGAGAGATAGTATGTGTGAAGGTGAAATTTCAGTGCAATATTATTAGAAGAATTTGTTAAAGTGTCACCATTGATTTGCTTCCTAGCCACTAATTCATTTTGACCCTAATTTTTGGATTTGTAAATATTGTTTGAGAACCTACTTGTTTTGCCTGGTGTGTTGACTAAAATGGAATTTTTTTTTTTTTTGGCTAGATAGACTAAAATGGATCATAGTATTAAATTAGATAATGTTGGAGAGAATAACTTTCAAAAAGCGGGCAAATTACAATTACGTCCCTCTAATATTTTCTATTTTTTTACTGCTTTCTTTGGATTAAGATTGATTTAACACTAAAATGGATCATAACATAACTGAAATACTAGAAGCTATTCGTTTTGCTTTATGATGCTAAAATGGATCATAACTAAATACTATTTGTTTGAGAATGCTAAATAGTGAATACTCTTTTAATTATTAAATAATAGGAAAAACATTAAATTAAATGGGATGGTCCGTTTTGACACCTTTACAACCAAAAAAAAAAAAAAAAAAAAGACTAAACTTTTAAATAAAAAGTTGTTTCCCTTTAAATACTTTTATCTTTGTTTTTTTGGTTGAAAGGTCATTTCTTTCCTTTTTTTTTTTTTTTTTTTTTTACTTGGTTTTACGATGAATAGTTTTTAATTTTCTAAGTGAACACATGAATACATAACAAAGAAGCATACTTTTTACCTTCCCGTTTATGCGAAGTAAATACATCCTATGTGTACAGTCCAACAACATTTTTTCCTTAATTTTTTTTAAAAAAAAAATCCTCTTATAATATTTATACTTCGTTTGCATTTCAACTCAACTCTAATTAAACTGTATTTTTTCATCTCAGTTTTTGTCTTTTTATGAAAATCAATAAAATTATAACTAATTTTTAAAAAATCAACAAACTCTAACTTAAA